>JAQIWD010000569.1:0-19521 GCA_034694825.1 Anurida granaria
AGCAGTGAACAGGCAACTCAGCATCTTCTTCGGATGCCGCTCTTTGGTCTGGGTTAACAGATGGGAAAATGTAGTTCGCATCTCCCTCACTAGGGCTACTTTACACCCATAAAGCCCATCCTTAAGCAACAGCGATTTGAAAAAATTCTAGCGCCTACACCAATGAATATTTCAAAATAGTAAATTCGCTAAAATTTCGGTCTCACAGCGGACATAAAATCGCGCGCACTTAAATATCCTTCTCGAATTAGTTAAAGCCACGATTTTGTTGAAAATCCTCAAAAAAGCGTACCTTAACATCCCAAACTACGGTACCTGAGGAATTGTAAAATTAAGGATTTCGCCACCACCTTGGATTTGGCTACTTCGTAAGTATTTTTGTTGTGTATGGATGGACAGTTTTAGTTTTCAATATTTTAGTTTAAGACAGTTTGGTAAGGTTAATACTTATTATTTGTTATCTGTAAGCTATGAATATCCTCGGGTCATGACTACTGTTAAGAACAATCGATGATGGAAGTATGCCTTAATAATGACAAGTGACCTGGATGGAGGGGATAGTTTAGGCGTCAGTGGTTGAAATCAAGTTGGTATTTGTTGTTAATCCGAATAAGTTCAATGTAAGCCAACTTACCGACAAAGCACTTATGAATTTGTCAATCTTAAGGATATGATATTAGTTGCACGCTCGAACCTTAGTTTTGTTCACTCATAATTAATAATGAAGTTTACCATCGTTTGAAAGAGCCATTTCACGCTTACCTACGCAAATAAAAAGATTAAGAAAGAATGTGCTCTTGGCATGAAAGATTTCAGTCACCAAGGGCGACTGTGACAATCCATTACTTGAATAAATTAAGCTCATTTACTACTCGAGTATACATTCACCGGCGAGAGACACTTATTAAATTTGAATTGTTTTTAGTTTCTCGGAACTTAAAGTTAATAATTTGAGGAACTTTGATTTTATTTGCATTATTAACAAGAAGAGGATCAGTCCGTAACTATAAACTGGAGTACAAAGTTGAGGATACCGAGAGCGAGTAGGATGATGTGGAAAACAACGGAGGCGTGAGAGAGGGTCCCCATGTTGGATTGCCACTTGAAATAGAGGAGAATGGGCAAGAAAAAAAGGTAGACGACCCCGCAGAGTGCTCCAGTGAACCGAATGATTGTTCCAATCCGGGGCATCCAAATGGCAAAGCAGACGCAAATTGCAATGAAGAAAGCAGATAGGAGGATAACTTGGAGGAGGGTGGGCTCCTTCTTCGTAATGGCGTAGACAACCTGGATCCGGAGAATGTAGAGGAGGAGCGGAAAGACGGTTACCATTTGGAAAAATAAAACTATGCGTGCCGAGAAGGTCCAGGTATCAAAAGGACGGAAGTTGTTGAGGAAGTTCTGGAAAAAATGCAAATAAAAAAGGTCAAGGTCGACAAAGAAACTAAATAAGGGGTAAGCTTGCACTGACGTCTTCTATGCATGTTTTCTCCAAGGGGAAGATGGTATAGAAGGTCCCACCAATGAAAAAATAGGTCAACGAAACAAACACGAAGGCTATCGACAAATCACGTTTCTGTAATCACAAATTCATAGTTCATTGAAGTCACAGAATTGATGATTGATTAATTGGCATCTAATTCAAGAAGTACCCCACGTGAAATACTGGAGACTAACTTACATTCTTTTCAGGGCGTCGATTGTTTTTCATGATATTCAAGACACAATTGTGTATAAAGAAGGCCATGGACAGCATTCCTAGAATGGTGACATAACAATACCGATTTAGCTAACGTAACTTCATAGTATCATTAGCTTCGTTAAAATTGATTTGATTCAAACTTATTCTTACCGGCGAGTGCTGGGAAATTTTCGGTGTATAATTCTGCAAATGCAGGGCTGGTAGGATCATCAAAGTTCAAGTTGATCCCAAATTCAGATCCTTTGACAAAAACGAAAACCATGAGGAACAGCACAGACAAGGTTCCTGTAACAAAACAATACAAAAATCAATTTTGAACTACCACAGCCATATTCAATTTGTTTAGCCATGGGTTACATGAAGTATCAAATCATACCGAGGGAATTAAATTTTGTAAAGAAAGTTGGAGATTGGACACACGACAAAGGACCAAGGATTGCAATGAGAAACAATGGAACAGTCCGGTACAAGTCCCATATTTGGTGGAATTCGTCCGTTTCCGGGATGTCTCCGGAGGTATTCACTTGAGATGGACAGTACGCTGAAAATCAATCCAAGCTATTAATACTCAAAAGGAAAACAATGTTTTTGTTGAAATGTTGAAATGTTGAAAACAACTTTTTTTTTTTTTATAATCTCTGTGCTGATATTAGCTTATCAGGATGGAGCCTAACTCATGTGAAGATCCATCTCATACAGCAGTTAGGCTCCACCCGCTGATCAACTAATATGAGTACACACATTATAAGTTGAAAACCTGTATTTGGAAACAGAATCGGCGTGAAGTTCCCGTCTAGCGAGGAAGACGAGGAATCGTCGAAGTACTTTGCATGGACAAAATCCACGGTGTGGTACAAGAAATTGCTCATCAAGACCCAGTACACAATGGTGGCCCCAAGGAGTATTAACGCTGAGAAGACGACGGCAATGACTTGAGCCCACCTTCCCAGCAACCGTTTGCATAATACGGCGAAATCAGTCACTGTTGAGCTTTCTGAAAACCAACAAAATCATACGCTGAACATGCCGTCAGCGAATGGCGATGAGAGTGATATGCAGCACTTACGGTATGCTTCAAAAACTTGAAGAATCCTGTAGGCCGTGTAAAAGGAGATTGAGGACATCAGAATTAGTAAAACGACCCCTGGAATCACCCCAGCATGTTCAAGGGCTGAAATTAAACGAAACGGATCAGCGAAAATCCACAGGATGCTTGCAGCATCCTACCCCAAGGCATGCTCAGAAGTGAAGTCCCCATCATGGTATTCCATAAAGCGAAACTAAAAATTGAGACAAAAGGAATGAATTGGAATGACCCAAAAATATGTGGAGTTCTGTTGGGAATTTACATTGTGATGACGCTACTCTGCTTTCCATCCGGGGACTGCGTATACTTTGGCAGCGGTATAAAAAAGTCATTTGGGATCACATGTGGTGGAATCAGGAGGATATCATCCGTGTCCGGAACCGCGTTCCGCCTCAGTCGATTGTAGTACATGTACCTGGAGTAATTTGCCCTGACTAGCCATGGGTCTTCCGTAGTAGAGCGAGTCCCGATACCACTACCAGCTGCTCCATATCGGGTAGTGCTCCGCTCCGAGTCCGTACTGTTGATTGCAGTGGAATCCCAGAATGTCGGGTTGTAATGATAGGGCCTCCTAAAGTTAAAATGTCAATCATAAATAGAATTATAATAAATAAATAATGCAGCATTTTTACTGGGTGTCGCGACTCGCGAGCACAAATTTACCTAGCTACATTCGCTCCGCTTGTAGTAGCATTGACGCTAGTTGCTAATAAGCTTTCAGTCTCATTGTTTTCCTTCTTCGGGGTAGGATCTTTATCCTTTTCCTTGCGTTCCATTTGCTTAGAGGTTGCAGAAAATAATCGGTCCGGGTCCTCCTGGTCGTTCCAATTCCCGACAGCACATTGACATCAGCCCCACCACTCAACTCACCGACCAAGCTAGGACCAAACCCACGGCCTGCGTTGAATGTTGTTATTTTCGTGTTCTGAAAAAAATAAGTCATCAATAAATCAACAATGGATAGATAAAATAATTCCACGTGTAGGAATCTAAGGAAAGGACGTGATTATCAAGACTCGCCTTCCTAACTAAACAAGTCTGACATGACATCAAAATGACCTCTATCCCCGTCTGATTGGTTACTTTATTTACTCTTCCACCTCCAAATACAAAAAATCCTCAGGTTGTTATGCCTTGCTTACTCGAGCTTTTCCCTGGATAAAATTAACGACAATGTTCTGGGTAACTCAACTTTACACGATTAATTTGCTCCAGTAATTGAAGAATCTTGAATCAATCCCCTCCAGTGGAAATCCAACTCGGAAACCCAAGAAAGACTTAAGACAAGAATGAACTTGACGTCATGCAGCGATTGAGCAACCTTTCAGAAGCGTGTCCTTGAATTATTTTGCAAAAAAGAGCTCCAGTTGTCCAGTCTGAGCAAAAGTTCAGTTTCGCAATGAATGATTAAATTGGCACTAAAACTCTATAAAGTAGTTTGTTACTGTTATTCCAGAATCCTCGAAGAGATAACTCATCAGCTGATGATGAGATATGATGAGAACTCGAGCAAAAGAAAGATAAGGATGAACATTAAGAAAACGCCTCATGTGAGAAATGTGACACTTCAGGGACGCTCAACAGCGCCACATAGTCCGTCGAGTGCCGTTGTTGAATTATTGCGGATGGGGAATTACAATTTCTGATAATTGTAATTAAACTCAAGGTGAATGAACTTATTAATTCACTCTGGTCTACAAAAAAAAAACACAAATAATGGGATGGAGGGCGGGCCTGGAAAAAGGTGATGACGTTTTATCCATGGGTACTGGAGAAAGATCACAACGTCAGCCTAAAAAATCTGCTAGTTTTGTATTTTATTGAAAAATGGCAAGTAATTGTGATTTCTCGATGGATCTTGCAGAAGGTCAACTTTCCTCCAACGAAGCTATTGTTGTGAATATAATATTGATTTGTGTGTGTGTGGGTTTCACGGTTTCAGTTCTGGATGGCAATGGTCGCTGAAGTACTTGGCGAGCATTGACTCGCATGCAGTGAGCTTCTTGATTTCTTTGACCTGTGCCTTCGCGATTGACAGCGGGAGATTGTGATGTTCATGGACAAATGAGCAGTGGCGAGCTTTCTGGAAGAGAAAAAGCAAGTTGTCCCGGTTCCAGTAAGGATGGTGACCATTCCAGGCCCGACAGTAGCACTTCCGGCAGATCACAACCAGTTCCGGTTTATCAGGGAAAAGGGAATCAGGGTGCTTCACTTTGCTTTTGGTCCGATAGTAGTCGTAGACCTGTTCCTTACCGCAGAGTGTGCAGAGTTCACCTGCATTGAAAGTACAGACCGTGAGCGTGGTTGGGGTGATGCAGAGCTTGGATCCAAACGCACCCTGCGATTTCAGTTTCCCATTCAACGAATCAAGTCTATAAGTCCCTGGACTGTAATTGACAAAAATCAGCAATAAGGCTCTTGGATTGGCTAAACGCTTTCGCTTGGTTTCACCGGAATGCCATGCATGATGACATACCCCGGAGTTTTGGTTGAAGAATATCGACGGAAGCGAGGTGTGTCCACAATTGGCCGATAACACTGTGGCAGGGCAGTGTTGCAAGGTTTTGGAGGTGGTGGGTAGGGCGGAACCGTGACCGCTTGATAACTCCCCGGGTCAGGACGCTTCTCCTGTTTCTCTTCATCTTTGAACCGGGCAGCGAAGAGCCCCCCGACCCCATACCCAGCGGTACTAACCGGTTTTTGAACCCCAAGTGGTGGAGATCTGTAGGTGCACACTGGGGAATCAGCTTTGAGCGAATTAGCGACAAATACTTGGGCCAGTTTGGAGTGTCCAGGGTTTTCAGGGTAATATTTCCGTTCTTCTCCAGATCCGAAAGCGATTTTAGGCTTTGTGACTTCCGCAACTGCAGAGCATCACGCCGAAATCAATTAGCGTTATTAATAATGCTCGCAGGATTTAAAATATGTACTCAACTGTCAACGGTGATTTGAAAAGGCCAATTCATTTTTCCAATTGTTTTCCAAGATTTACGAGGCGCTACTGATGCTTTGGGAGCTGGGACGACGTCTTCTTGTGCCCGAATACCACCTCCGTCTCCATTTGCCTCTGCGTCTTCCAACGGCGGTGTCGTCTCCCGTTGATCCTCGTCTTCCATAATGTTAATGACCTGCAAGGAAATGTCAATGTGAGTCAACCACTAAAGTAAAACTTAACGGTGCAAAAAATGCTTACGGTTTGCGGTTACGTTCAGTAAAATTCTCGGAAGCGCTCAATTTTATTCGGGAGTAGATGAGTTTACTGTGCGAAAAAAAAAATGAATGATTACAAGTTGACTTTGCAGAAATGCAAACCTTGATTTGGTCCGTTTTCATTTCCAGGGTAGCAAAATTTGCAGCGTCGTTTTTCAATGTCTTGGAAATTGAAAACTGGAAAGTAAATACATGATGGGTGAAGGGGAAGAGTCCCGAAAAAGTTTGTCAGAAAACTTCTGCCTGAAATCAACACTTTTTGAAACTTTTTCGCTTTTTTAGACTTTCTTCCCAGAAAGGTACCTGCAGGAATTCTAACTTCGAGATGGCATTTTCGCGAGTCCACCAAGTTGATTTTCCGGAGGATTGGGATTTCGATGATGACTTTCTTCATCCAAAGCCTATCCTCAAGAATTTGTATCAAATCCTCCACACGACGGTGTTCAATCACAAGAAGACTGAAGGCAAGGATATTGGGATCCTCAACAAGTTGGTCACTGATGAGACGCGGGGGACGTTCCGAAGCGTGGATCTTGCAAGAAACATGTGAGCTTCACCTCTTCTGTCATGTCAGACGAACAGCTACTGCACTGGCTGGAGTCGTCCAAATTTTCTAATTCCACCTCCCAATTGACGTGTGCATGCGGTTGATTATTTTATTGTTTTCATTTTCTCTAGGGAGAAGTCCTGTTTTTCCATTGTCCTGACGGATATGAATGATTTGAGTCGATTGATTGCCCATGCCTCCTTCACGGACATCCCCACTGACCCCAACATTATGGTCAACGGGAAACGATGGAAGAAGCTAAAGGAGCTCTCCAAATCAACTTCCATGAATACTTTATTCATGAGCGTCTTCGTGTTCCGGGATGATGAAGTCATGGAGACTTGCATTGCTGAAATCATTGCTAATACGTTCTGTGCATGCGAATCCGTGGAATTCATAATCCTGGAATGTCCGGATGTGGACTATGTCGGCAGGGGTAAGGGGTCAAATTACAACCTCAAATTATACCTTGACATGCATGCCAAAATGATTTCTAATTATTTCTCCTGTACAAATACAAAATGTGGGTCCATTTTATTGTTTTCTCTCCGTGTACAGGATACATTTTCTCCAACCTCATTTCGGAAATTACATTCAAGGCCAAATCGGATATGATGAAAAAGTTGATTCTTTACTCCAAGGAGGTACTCCTGCCCAAACTTAAAATTAGACAAGGAAGGTATGGAATTCCAATGAAAATTTGGAAACTTGTGTTCGAAAGTTTCAGCATTTTGGCCAAAACTCTCAACTTTTGTTTAAAATCATATTTCTGATGTACAGAGAACTAGACTTGGATGACCTGATCCCAATCATGAATCTTGATGCAAAGGATTTGGAGGAAACATTTCACAAAAACTTTCTTGTCGACTTGATTTCAATGAATGAAGGGAAGCAGATCAGCTATGTGGCTGAGGTACGTAACCGTAAAACGCGCATGTGCCCTAAAGGAATCAGGTTCTTGACATCACTTTATGTTTTAGTTTGAAGGGTACGCAGTAGGAATTATCGCAATTTCAGCAGAGATCAACTACGCCTTGCTCAATGAACAGTTTCACCTGGAACCGTTCCACGGTCTGTTCAAGCCGTACCATGAGGATGAAATTAATTGCCGGCCCGTCGAAAGTTGGTGAGCAAATTTGGGAAAAAGTTTGCCACTTTATTTTAGAAAATGAGCCTAAATACTTTTGAAAATTTTAAGTCTCCTTGGGCCACCGCATCCTTCCGAAATCCACCTCAAGGATACTTTTGAAGTAAATGAGCTGGATGATACAATTCGTTCAGAAAAACCAAGTCTCACTGAGCTGACACACCTTGAGAAACGCGTGATCCAGCCTGACGGTGACGAGGCGCGTGGTGTGGCGACAGGCATGCTTAGTTATGGAAGTGGCGACATTTCGGCCATTGACTCTTTTATGAAACATTTGGAGGGGGGCTCAAGTGGACAAATTCCAGTTTCCTATGGGTAAGCGTCACTGACCTTGCTTGACGTCATTTGTACCAATTGTGGAATTACCCTTGTTTCCACACTCTCAGCGATCAGACCGGTGGCCATCGCTTCATCCGAGGACCTTACCGGCGGGAATCAGGAGCAAACATTGACGAAGTTGAGGGGGAGGATCGCGACGGGCTCCTGGCGACCGTCTACGGAATTATTGACAAGCTGGACAAGGAAGGCAAAACATTGCGCACGGCCCTATTGGATGACAAGTCCATCCGAACTTTGACCGAAGCCCAGCACTTCATCAACAACCGAATCAATCGATACCTCCACAAGTTGCTGATCGATGAGAAGCTCCTCCCGATGATCAATCAGCATGATCCTCCCCCTTGCGTTTTTCTTGGATTCCCAAATGCTGTGGCTCTTCAGCTCATGACCTTGGACAAGAAATACCACGTTCGGTAAGGCGTTTGATTAATTTACGGCCGCTATTCTGAAGTTGGAGGGGTCAAATAATTAATAATAATATGTTCAGGATTAATAATTTGATCAATGGCGTCTTTGCTGCTTTTCCAACACGGGAGTACTGCATCGTCACTATTCCAAACAACGCCCCTGAACTGCCCTGGTTGAAATACTTTGTGGTAAATTTTAATTAAGTTGCAGCATTTTTAGGGTACAATGATGCAAGCGCCTGATTTTATTTCTCCAGCGCGTGACTCCAAAACCGACTTCACATCATCCCAAGACGCTCTACGTTATGCATCGCGCCTGTTTCACAAATACAATTCGGATCCGACGGGCCACAGAAGAGGACCTTGACAAGGTCACGACCCTGTTGGACTCTTTGATCGAAGGAGAGAAAATTTTATACGATTTCCGAACTTCGCTTTGCCAAGAGCACAATGCCCTTGGACTCGAGAGTTTCATCGCAGAGGTCACGACCTACGCTGGCGTTCCAATTATTGGATTAGCCATTCTTAGGTAACCAGTCAAATCCATTGCATTTACAAACGAAACATGCGCCTAACCCGTTTGGTGAATTTCAGCCCTGAAGAACTGGCGAGTGGTTATCAAGTCAATTATGAGCTGGACACGTACACTTATTTTGACCTCCATGATCCGGTTACTGGCCACGCCTACGTCCATCACTTTATCATGAATCCAATCTTCCAACCCCATTCAAAAATCATGATGAAGGAAATTATGCGGATTCTCAACAAGGATTGTTTCTATCACCGAATATTTCCCGCTGGAGTTGATTGCAAGGTACTGCTGCGCTGATTTCGACAAAATTTAAAGCCTTGGCCAATTTTGTGTTTCTCACAATTTCCAGAAAGTCCAGAACCAGTCATTGCTGAACAACTTGAACGATTTCACTCCACTGATCCCGCGCCGGCGTATTGAGTACTCCCTCCTCAACATGAACGAAATTTACGACGACCTTCGTCAGCCCCCGAAATCTTCCAAACCCTCCAATGTCCCATTTATGGCATTTCACTACTCCAAGAAGTTTACATACGAGCCGAAAACGGTCGTCTCCAAGCGCGTCGTGTTCATTGGGGCTTCGGAGACAACGATGTCCTGCATGGAAAAAATCATGTCCAGCCCTTTCGTTGATTTCAAGAACTTTACGCTGATTAGTACACACGGACTCCCCGGGAGCCTACCGCGGGATGAGATCCGGAATTTATTCTTTCCAAAGAAGAACGGGGTTGCTCTCTCCATGAAAACAAACGAGGAGTGGCATCAGCGCCTTCCAATTCGTGCCGCGGTGAACACTGTTTATGGAACTGCGATACGGATTTTACGGTACTAAAATGAACTGAATGGTGTTATCGCGCCGCGATTTTCAGCTAACGGTTGACACTTCTCAATTTCTAGGAAAATCAAGGTAGTTGTCATAGACGACAGCAAAATTGTGCCGTACGACATCCTGGTCATTGCGACCGGGCGACAATTCATACGTCCCGACTTTCCTGTCGCAGATGTTGTGGATGAGCGACTGGACACGTTCAAGCGAAGTCTCATTAAGGATGCTGCTGAGAAGCCTGTTCGCCCTCCAACGTAAGTTTCTGGAAGGAATTCTTCATTAATAGAATTAATGTCGCCGATAAATGTATCCAGCCCTCCAAAACCTAAGAATGTACTCTTGATCAACACCGAAATTGATGCCGCGCAGGCGCTGAACCTCCTCCGTTCCTTCATCCCATTTGTGTCCAATCGTAAGCGCTTAGTTTAGCACGTTGATGACATGATTCTTCCCCGGGTTAAGTACACCTGACTGCCTTCCAGGTCAAATCATCGTTCACGGTGCCTGTTTGGAGGCTTACTGCTGCCTCCGAGCGCTGATCAAACTTGGAATTTCCCCACACCGGATTACCTTCGTAACAAGTCAGGCAGCTGAAATGGACTGGGAAGCGTATCATGGATACCGGGACACCCTGCAGCTCCGGGAGCTGATGACTGCAACCATTACGCAGTTGGGCATTGAAATGTTGACGCACTATGACTTTTGTCGATGGACCCTGGACACGGAAGCCAAACTTTGTGATCGGGTCTACTTTAACACTTCCAAGAACGTCGGGGAAGAGCGACCTGCCAAGGTCTCCGTTCCCTGCTTGGCCTACTTTGCCTTCTGTACGCGACGCGTGGGTGACGAGATAGTGAGCGCTATTGCCTCGACCTATCTTCCTTACAACAATGGGATCATCATCAACACTCGATTTGAGACCGTGGATCCAAGTGTCATGGCCGCCGGCCCTTGCACCACCTATGAGAAGAAACTGTCGGCGGAGAAATTCGACCATTTCCAATACACTTCTTACGAAGTTGGACAAGTGGTGAGGTCACACTCGTCCCATCTTCCGCCTTCCTCCTGCCCCTTCTAAAGCGCAAATTTTTCCGTTTTATTTTTTGCAGCTTGGGGAATTAATCCTGGAGAGAATCGTCCCGCCCACGAAATCAATCAACATCCGTCGAATTGGTCCGAACACGCCACCGTTTCCGCAGGACCTGACAACCCCTCTGGTCCACTATGCAGAACTCCCCGGGAGTTGGTACTACATGCACGTGAGACGCTCAGGGTGGATGCCTCACTGCTGTCGCCAGGCAGAGTGCAGATGTCGCAAGTGTGAGTGCGGGACTGAAATCGTGACGGGCTCAATCAGCAGTGCTGAGGATCCGGAACAAAAATTATTTCGACTCCGATTGGACAAGTATCACCGCGTCGATGCCCTGGAATGCATCTCGCGACAGGTAACGGATATAAATATTCCCAACAAATTCCAATCTGTGAGGTCACTGCCCTTAATTTCCAATTTAGAAATTCCCGCCCTCGTGCCTCTCCGCCTTGTACGGCCACCATGCCTCCTTCTTGAACAAATTACTGGAACGACTGGAGAAGGGCGAAGTGACTGACTTGTACCAACACTTTTGCCAACCGTGGGTAGCTGCACTGGGAATGGACAGATGGCTGAGTTTCCGAAAAGAGATCGAACAGATCATGATCACCTACGTAAGCTTGGCCAACTTGGCATGAACTTCAACAACTTACACAGCCATCCAATGGATTTGACCTCTCACTTACAGGATGTAGGGAATGGCATCAAAATCGCAGAGTTTGTTCGGGATTATGTGAACAATTTGGAGAATCCGGACGTGGTAAGTGACCTTTGACCTTCCATGGTGTATTGCGTGACTGTGGGCTGGCTAACTTGACTTACTGAAAATTGTTGAACAGTTCAAAGTGGACCCGAATATTCTCCGCCATGTCTTTGAGAACACGAATTTGAAAGCAGCGATTGAGAGCAAGTTCCTGAACTTCCTCAAATACAACAAGGCGGTGCTCCCGATGTACGCCCGACCTGATTTCGTTGAAGAAACGTACAATGAGCGCCTCACGAGCCAAATGTACGTCCCACTCCATAAAAACTTTGGACTGTAAACGTCAGAGCAAACGTGCAACTCATCAAACATCACCAAAGAAAATGAAAATCCTACCTTATGCAAAGGCAACGTTGAAATAAAGATTTGCAAATACTGGGTCATGCGCGGTTTAGAATTTTATTTAATCGACCATATACCACTACCATACTACCATAATGTCAATTTGTATTTCTTGTAATTCAATCTGTAAAACTGTGCCAACGCAACTACTGGATTGTTCCGGCCAAAGTCAAATGAAGAATTCAACTCAATTCAATCGACCATAGCACGTGAGCTGACGACATAAGCCGGTGGCATAACATCTCCCGTTTTAAAATTAAGAGCAGAATATTTGCCAAGTTTTACGGCAATCCCCGATGCCTTTCCCCTAAGAATGTGCAACGACACTACTAAGTTCACTAATTTCAGCTCAGGCTGATCAGCGTCGTTATACACTGGAGTCCGAGCTCCTGAAATGAATTTCTGAATTACGTTGGGCCCTCCCCGTAAATTCATCACCAATTCCTTCCAAGTTACAACTGGCATCAAATTTCCAGGATAGGCATATTTTCCTTTCGGACCGAATGCATTTATGACCCATCCGGGCTTGTTTTTAATAAAATCGTCTACCCGTTCCAGGAATGTATCTTGATTTGTATGGTCAAAGACATAAGTCTCAGGAACAAGCTCCCTGATTGCTTCCTGCTCTTCTTCGGTAAAATGTTTCTGGAATTCTCGTCTTTTTAACATCGCCAGAATTTTCTTACTTTCTGCAACTAGACAAGAAACGAAATTATTGGCAATTACAAATTTCCCATCGCGTAAGCCTTGTAGATAAATTTTAGCATCATCCTCGGCGACGTCGTCAGCAAAGCAGGTCGGTTTTACTTCCGGATTAAAGGCCTTGTCCACTTTTTGGAAAGCGACGTCAATCGGCATCTTTCCAGCGTAAATCTTTCCGTCGACTCCCATAGACAATTCCTGGATGTTAGTCAAGACGCAATTGAGGCCCATTCCTTTTGTAGCCTTCTCAATTAAACTCCCATCCGCCTTCTCGGAATTTTGTCGGGACGTAAAAATTGCTATATTTGGCGAGTCTTTTCCGAGTACTTCTTTGCTCAATTCTACGAGTGATCTTGCCATGCATTCTGGATCATCCATTGGCTGCTTTACTACTTCCATGCCTGGCTGGAGAAAGTTCGGAAGGAGCCCCAACTCTTCATAAATTCTGCTGCAGTATGTTGAAGCCATGAAAATTGGAGAAGCGGTGTAGGTATCCAGAATTTTAAATTCTCCATTCTCTGACTCGATCAAGTCGAAACGTGAATAATGAATCCAGTGCTTGGATGCGGGACGGAAGCAAGTGAGTTCACGATATTTTTCCAGTTCTGGAAATAGATCTTGAACTTCCTTCGAATCGACGTAGACTCGTAAGAATTTTTCAAGACAGCTGGAAATTAACTCGCAGCCGGCTGCTAATTTTTCGTATTTCTCAACCGGCATCAGATATGGCGTTTGGGATCCCTGCAATAGTTTCCCTTCGATAAATACGCCTTCCTCTGCAAGTCTCTTCCGGAACAATTCCTGTTTTTCAGCCAAATATACAGAATCCATTTTCAAAGAAATGACGCCTAAAGTTCAATCGACCTCCTCACTCAGATATCTTTATAAAAGTGGCTCGGCTCAGGTAAGACCAGGAAGAGAAAGCGTCTTCGCGTAACTTCAAAGAAATCGGTCGGCAATATTATATTATTGTCTATTGTCTACTGGTTAGCTCCTGATTTCCTTGCTAATTAATATTGTTTTTATCGACATCGGCATCACGGCATCACATCAGGCGGCTCATTTGCACATGGAGCCGCCAATAGAAAGGCGGTTTATTATGAATGAAAAGTGGAAACGCTTCCGGATAGTTAACGTTGAAATAAATAAATTAATACTAATGATGTGGCTTAGAATTTTATTAAACCCTTACGTTATCCCAAGAGAGGTTTACGTAATCATAAACGAGTTGCAAGGTTGAGAATTTTACTGACGTCAACACAGGGAAAATTCTAGAACCAAAAAATGGGTAAAGCTTCTGTAGTTTGAATTAAACTTCAAACTATGTGTACTATGTTCTTTCTTACCTGGAGCAGCTTCATGTTGTGCGAAAAATCTCCAGCAATAAGTTCTTCACGAAGATGGCTAAAAAAAGATAAAGAGCAATGTAGCATCGCACTTGAGCATGCGAACTAAAACTCGGGAGTTAAAAAATGACCTTACACAATCATTGCAGTGCAAACTTGTATCAAAAAGTCAAATCGGTTTGGATCCGAAAGTAAACTGTCCCAAATCCGAAGAATGTCTGGCAAGTCAAACTCTTGTGACAAAAGGAGAGTAAGCCACCTGAAAAAAAAAAAGCTGTCAATCAGGATGGTTGGATTGAACGAGGTCGAGGTGGGATGTAACTTGCCGGAAACAAAAGTATTGCCCATAAATCTCTTGCTTAATTAAGACGGAATAGACTTCGTAGTCAACAGATTTGAGCTTTTCATATACTTTTTCCATCATCAGTTTGATCCCAGTGCTCGAATTGTCTAGAGATCGAATAAAGAAATCTCGAATTTCTGCCATAAGGTTTGTGAATAAATGAAACGTGTCTGGCTCGGCATGGGCGGAATAACTTGGGTCTGGATCAGTTGCCAGTGCATAATAAATTGGTCCAATGATCTCATTCATCCCCTGGACATAACTACGAAATTAAACGGTCTCTATTATCAAAGTCTTCCAAATTTCCGCTGAATCTGGCCTTGCCATACCTTTGCCCCTTGTTTAATTTGGCATAGATAAATAGAATTCGCTCAACAACTTCCCAGTGTGCCTCCGTGTCAGATTCGGGGTCAGATTTTGCTGCCTTCACTTTCTTTATTCCCATGCCCCGTGACTCAACCTGGCGATAAAAGGTTTGTTAGGTTTATAGGTTACCGTTCAAAATTCCTAAATTTTTATAAAACGTTCGGCTTACAGCACTTGCAGTGACACTGGAATTAACCCTTGTGTGAAGGCGGGCTATTTTCTTGGAAATAATTCCTGGATGGGGATTTGCGGTTGGCGATTGGAAGAAATGGATACTGGGATATAGTCGTCTAAGAAGATGCGTAAACGCGAACAAGTTAAAACCACGAACGACGCCGTTAAATTATGTTTACGTAGATTTCCGGCTCACCTGACGTCCTTATCAATTTGTAGTAGGACCTCATTGTCCTTGAAATAATTCTCCCAAGGGGAAGACGGATCTGGATTCAATGGATCCAATGGACAGGAATGTGGCGGTAAAATTTCATCTGTAGAAACAGAAATCGATCGGAAAATTGAAACAAAATCGAATATAATTGTTAATTAAATCGACTGTCCCAGCTTATTGAATTAAATAATGTCCACTAACCACCAAATTTCCAATATTCTTGTCTTTTCTCATCCAAAACTTTGGCCCACTGTGACCTATCGGTAGGTAAATAGTTGAGCAATAATTTCCATACCAAAGGACGGTGATGTGTTGAATCTGGAATCCCTGTAATAGATACTGACGATTATTAAATTATTCAAAAAATAAATAAATAAACCTTGTTCTATGTAAAGTACCGTTGAAAGACAATTTCTTCAATTCTGACAAGTCGATGGAGTCTGCTGATAAAACTTGGTCGAACCTCGTAATCTTTAGAGTGTAACTCATATTAACAGCACATCCCGTTTGGGGTATTCTAATAGTTGATTCACTAAAATGGAAGTATCATGTTCACCGGTAGAGGGTCACTGTCAAATTAACAGTTGACTTAAACCGACTTAACAAAACAAATTAAAGGAAAAGTTGACTTATTAATTAATTCGAAGTAGGTGTTTATTTTCTGAACGCTTTGAAATTCGCACCGTCTCTTAATGCCCCACATTACAACAGTTGTATATTTCTCATTTTCGTGCAAAACTAAAATTGGGAGCAGCGTAAAATATGTCGCTATTTAAAACTAACTGGCTGGTACATCAATATTTAAACAGTTTATATTGGTTTTCAAACTGGTTTGCTTATATTTCGAACTTTTATACCAATTTTTGAGCTGGTTGCATCAATATTTAAACATTGTATACCGGTTTTCAAACTTGTTTACATATATTTAAAACTTGTATACCAATTTACGAGCTGGTTACATCAACATTTAAACGTTGTATACCTGTTTTCAAAAAGGTTTATTTATATTTAGAATTTGTATACCAATTTTTGAGCGAGTTACATCAACATTCAAACAATATATACCGGATTTCAAGCTGGTTTGCTTATATTTCAAAAATTCATACCAATATTTGATTTGATATATCAATATTAAGAAGGTATATACCGGTTTTCAAGCTGGTATACCAGTATTTAAAACATGTATGCCGGTTCCAAAGCTGGTATTATATTTAACACCCGTATAGCTGTTTTGTGGCTGGTATACCAATATTTAAAACATGTATGCCAATTTTCAAGCTGGTACGCCAGTATTTAAAACATGCATACGGTTTTCAAGCTGGTATACTTACATTTAATACACGTAAACCGGTTCTGTGGCTGGCATGCCAATATATAAAACATGTATACTGGTTTGCAAGCTGGTATACTTATATTTAGGACGCGTATACCGGTTTTGAAGCTGGTATATCATTATTTAAAGCATATACTAGTTTTGAATCTGTTATATAAACAATAATTAGAACATATATACCGTTGTTCAAGCTGGTATACCAATATTTAAAACATATATGCCGCTTTTCAAGCTCGCATACATATATTAAAAACCTGTCGTCCAATGACATAACATGGGTTTCCAGTTGGTGCATCTGTTACACCCAAAGCCCATAATTCCAAAAGTGTTCGATCAGCAAGAAAAGTATTTGAACTTTCACCGATAAGCAAAAGGAAACAGAAGACTCCCACTTATCACATTTTGGGAATCATCCGCCTCTGCCTTTTGTTTGTTTTCACTTCCACTCACGTCATAATCAAAACCTCTCTGGATTGCATACACTTACTTTCCGTATCAAAATATTCAACAAACCTTTGAGTGAAATAAAAAGTTTCCAGACTCCCATCATTCAATTTCATAACACTTTTTTTGATATTCAGAATTTTCTGAATGGGTTCTTGAGTTTTCATTCACCTAAATGCAAACAACTTTGCCTTGCCTTGCAAAAATGCTGGGTCTGCCTTCTCCAGTTTCGATTGATTTTGGCGTACAGCATTGGACATTAAGAAGCGTTTCCAACCCAAGGGTTATTCAATTTAGCGTACATTCCCAAGTGGGTCTCGTAACATTTTTGCATGATTGACAAATTGAATTATCTTCTGCATTATTAAAGAAGGAACGAACAGGGTGGATTTGCGATTATTCTTTTGTTGCGGCGGAAAGGGCGTATGCTGCCGATTTGGCAGAGAAGCAGTTAGCGTGACGAGGAGGGAATCCAAGGTCAAGCGTCATTTATTGATGATTAGATCACTGTAGTTGGCCGTATACAAAGTTCGTAGCAGTCCAGAGGCTAATTCCACGTATAGATTTTATATTTGTGCAAAAACTTAATCCCAAGGTCACGCCCCAAAATTTTATACTCGGACGACTCGGAGCCTTGAAAATTGCAATAAATTTTGCACTCACCACCACCACCACCACCACCACCACCACTTGGAGTTCAAGTTCAAAGAGACAAGGCAAGACACTTGTTGGCGATATGAAAATTGACACTGTTATCGCTGGTTTCGAATGAAAGACGCTTCTAATAAAATTGAGGATCATGACGCATGAAGGTGTCTTCAACTTTTTCAAAACCAGCACAAAATTCTTCCCAGGGGTGCCATTCTTACTTGGAAAAGAAAACCGTGCTTAAGTTGTACGGAAGCCGCCGCCGCCGCCGCGTTGTAAGCGGGAACACGCAGCCGAACTTTGGTCCAACAACATTCTTGTGTTGAGCGAGCGAAAGAGTTTAGTCCTCCACTGCTTCCTGCTGCTGCAACAGCTCGCCGTCGCCGCTTAGGTCCGGGAAGCAGGCCAGCGCGTGTCGCCACGACACAATAGTGCCGACTACGGCGACGACGACGGAAGACCATCATGGGCCTAAAACAATTCCGCATTGAGTTCACTTACCCAGGGAGCTCAGTTTTTGCGAGCCAAACGCTCCATGGGAAAGTGGTTGTCGAAGTGAGTCAAGACAAAGTGATTAATTGTAAGTCCCTAACTCAATTCTTTCTACCAGTCGCACAAGGCTTAGCAGCAGCTGAGATCTTAACGGGAAACTGTCAAGGGAGGAAAGAAAGTTCTATGGGGAAAGCCCATCTTCCTCAGAAGTAAAGCCTGGGCATCCTCTGACCATTTTGCTCGTGAAAGTGAAAGTGGAGGCTCCTGGGAGCTTTTCCACTTGGTGAACACCAACTGGTTTCATTAGATTTTCACAAATTAATTAAGGAGAGGTTGCAGTGCAGTAAGCTGAGGAGGTGGTGGTGCTAGTGGTAGTAGGAAAATTACAAAAATCCTTCTAGCCCTTGCGAAAACGCTTCAAAAAACTCGCTCTCCGGAGTGACTAATTAGTCTCTCGGACAGCGTTTTCAGAACCCTACTGAGGTGTGGTATTTGGTTAAAATTCGAAAGGCTAACTTTTTTTTCCAACTTGACGCTCACCATCAAATTATTTTGGGAGTCTAAAATTGAATTTGAGCAAAAGCAATTTATGGAACCGTCGTAGTTTTTTTTTCCCCCTTTTTGCCCTTGCAAATGGAGAAGACAGGAGGAGGAAAACGTCAAAAAGGCTTTTGAATTTTTCCATTTTCTTTTCTGCCACATGAAGATGCATATCGATTTGCTTAGCTAACCAGGCTGAGTGGGTGCCCTGTTAGAATAGGGCAGAATGAAATATAAACCACTTTGGAAGAGATAAGAATGAAGGGTTGGATGTGTTGGAGAATGCAAATGGAGAAAGCCCTCATGATTACTTTCCCTGGAGAATGAAGCAGACGCTGCTGGAGAATGGAGCTGTGAGTCTTTTTCACAGTTTTAAAATCTTTTGAAGTTCTATTAAAAAGATAAAAGAATTTGTGCTCCTAGTTCTCCTATTAAATGAAATTCACATTTCACCCTTAGCTCCAACGTCAAGCACACAAGCACAATTCCCTCTTGGGCAAAATGGACGCCCTCGCAAGGCCCCCGCTTTCTGCATCAATAAAGTCAACGTGGCTTCACTTTCTCTTAAGAGAAAGCAAGGAGACTGGGAAACATAAACAGAACCACCCTAATGTCGATGCAGGCCCGGGGTATGTTAGCGGTAGGCCCTGGACAACCGAAAATTAATATAATACAATAATTTATTGCAGTTGCTCTCCAAGCATTTGGAAATGACTAAAAATTAATGGTACCCCCAAAAATCGATCAAATTCACCCCTAAAAATCGAGTTTTTAATGAATTCCGCCCAACTAAGTCAATAATAGTTCCCTAAAATGCTGAACTACCCCAGAAGGCAATTTTGGTCAACACGGATAGTGTCACTCCAAAAACTGTCGATAAAATTTTTCAACACGAACACAAAACCTGCTGCACTCTTCGGTCAAATT
>JAQIWD010000570.1:0-19521 GCA_034694825.1 Anurida granaria
AGACTCTAATCGGTTGACCTACGATTGACCCACTGGGAATTTTCGGAGGAAGGGGAGAAGTCTCCGGCTAGTTGTAGCCAAATGGAGCAACGTTTCCAGGGAATGAAGTTGTCGGTCTCACAAAATGAAATCGTGAATCCACTATGTATAATTTTGGTGAAAAATGGAAGTAAGGGTGACCGTCTTCTCTTTCGATACCCTTGGAAAACGTCGACCAAAGACACGGACAAAGACCAACCACGAGGAGCGTCGGAACCTAGTCCGAGTCCAGGGTCTCCTGGTATCACTCCACCGCTGAATCAGGGTTGTAAGTATGCATAGCTTTACTAAAGTAAAGCTACGTAACGTAATTTACGACTTATAAATTCTAGATCATTGTCACATTGCTACTTTTTGTTTCTTCATTTTACAGATCCTGCACGTCGTTCCACTGTGACGCAGGAAAGAGTGTCAAGACCAGGCTTCATTTTCCGTCGTGACGTGAACAAATCCAAGTCCCCGGAGACACCTGAACGTCCACGGAACCCCTACGCAATTCGAAGCGATGGAGAGGATGATATGGAGGGTGAATTTGCTGGAGAGCCAAGTAGCAGCACCGCTTCCCGGAAGTCCAACATTTCCATGGAGTTGAGTGACAAGGATTTGTCAAACCTCTTGGCAGTCAATACAGAACTATCAGAACAAAAGTTTGAGCTCAAAGTTAATGATGTTCGATTCGTTGGTCATCCGACGCTCATGCAACATCCGTCCATGTTCAGACCAATGAACACTGGGTAAGCCAATACTCTCCATCATGTCAATTGCTCCACGATTGTTTACTCTTAATTTATGATTAATTACAGTGTGCCGCAGACTTCTACTAAAATATTCCACGTTGCCTTTTGCCTCCATGCCATGGCTTCCCATTCCATTGTCAAATGTTTCTACGATTTGAGTAAACGCCTGGGGATTGCACTCCGCCATGAGGAGTATCGGTGTGGGTACTTGAGTCAGGAAATGAAGACGATCATTGATCATTTGGACGAAGGATGTCAGCAGCACGAGGAGGAGGATGAAGTGGAGCAAAACTACTTCCAGCATGCATCCGACCAAATCTTCAAGAGCAGTTTAGCCCAACTCCTCAAATCAGTTTATGACGATGTCTGTGCTACTGGTTTTGTAAAATTAAGAGTCAATAATTGGATACAACTCAGTTTCTGCCTACCTCAAAAAATACATGTGATCCCGTAAGAAACACTCACATTCCTAAATGACATGTGAATCATTTGA
Organism: Anurida granaria; assembly: GCA_034694825.1. Taxonomy (NCBI): domain Eukaryota; kingdom Metazoa; phylum Arthropoda; class Collembola; order Poduromorpha; family Neanuridae; genus Anurida; species Anurida granaria. The sequence continues at coordinate 1,270 of JAQIWD010000570.1, forward strand.
TTAATTTGATTAATTATTATAATTAGTTTCCGAGATCCTTCTTTCTTGGTTGAGCCAGAGGAGATTCACCGTTGTCTCGAGTCAATTCGTCCTTACCATGCTCTCCTCTTATTGGTGGATCGAGAAGAACTCGCAGCAAGTTTCCCCGTGGATTCTTCCCCCTCGATTCCTCGACTCCTCCAAGTCTATTCCCCAGTCAAGTCACTCCAGGTGATTGCTGCTGATGCTGACCTGACCTTGGGTCATGTAGTTGAGATTGCCTCCCATTTGGTCTACTGGGCAGTGGCCACTCTCATCTACCCAATGTGCGAGACCAACGTCTACGTAATTGCTCCAGATGCACCAATCATTTCTCCAGAAATGGAGGAAACTTTCCTCAATTCCTTTCCTGGACTCTCTCTCACCCAAACGCTGGCGGATTTCTCACTTCCAATGCCCCTGGGGGAAAGAGCCAATCCAGTCCTTGGTAAATTTAGACAAGAGAATCTCAAAAATTAATGTTAAAGGATATTGAATGAAAGTGGTCTGTTAATTGTTTCAGGTGGTTCATATTTGCAGGCTCAGTTGGTTCAATTGGTTAGTTGGCTCCTCCAGTATCGTCTCCTCATCCAACTCCACACCTATCTCTACCTCCTCCCTTATCTCGATGAGAATGGGATTCATAATTCCCTCTCAAACGGTCAAGATTTCTTCAATATGGAGGTTCGTCCTTATGAGCATGAGGGGGATGACGTGACTGTGAGTGATTCCTATTCAGTTGAAGAGAATGGGGTTGGGATTCCTATTCCAAGTGAGGCTGGACTTGGGATTCTTGAGGGAGCATCCACCTCTGCAGCTGCTGCCGCAATCCTTCCAACAACTCCAGAAGAATTACCTGGTGACAGGGTGGATGGGGTGAGGAGGAAAGAAAAGAATGCTGGAGAATTGAAAGAACAAGGGACAGATGAGGAGCCATCCCCAGCAACTCTCAAGGAAACGTTGAGCCAGTTGAATGAGACTGCACGAAGGGCCGTGGAGACTGTCAAGTTGGACCTGGGCATTGCTGACTTGAAATTATTCGGTCGTCTCTCCAGGTACTTTAACGGAGAATTTCATTTTGAGGAGATCATGTACAGGGAGAACGTGCGGAGATCCCAACTCCTCCTCCTTGTGGATAAATTCAGAGAAGTCCTCATTACTTCAGAAAGGGAAGATTCTTCAATCAACTTTTTCAAAGTGGAGCTCTGGTAAGGTTTATTCCTCCCATTGGGGAATTTTATCATAATCGGGAATCAATCTTAAGCATAAATTAAATTTTGAATTAAAACCATAAAGGAGGTTCTTGGAATAGAAGAGACAGGATTCACCACTTTTACTTCCTTCCTACGTCACACTTCTCTTCATCCCTCTTGACCTTCCTTTTTTGTTCCCATTCACATGAATTCATTCATTGAGTTATTGAGTAATGTAAATGAGTTAGTAGTTGCGTAGTTTCTCAGAGTCCAAGATTATGAGAAGTTACTCCCTTTTATGCGTTCTTGGAAGATGAATTGATGGGCGTAAGATGCAATTCCACTTAATCTCCATTCCAAGAATCATGAATCAGTTTTGCTAAAAATAAAAAAAAAACAAGAAGGGATAAATAGGAACTGTTCCACACATTTCCATCTTCACTCACTCACAGAACACGTAGAAATCAGTGACCTAAACACCGCAATTCTATTTTACAAGGAAGGAAACGTTGGTTTTGGTCTTTTCTCTGCGGTCTCCTCTCTAAGGAATCCAATTCTGCCCAGTTGTGATAATTGGAATTTAGTTTAAATTAATGATGGGCTCAATATGGTTTATGGTCCTGTTGGGAGTTGGGATGTGGGGCAGTGGAGACGGAACAAGTTTCGTCCCTTCGATAGGAAGTCGATGGCCATGGTTCCAGTGGACTTCAACCTCGACCACTCCGAATCCAACAGATTCCACCCAAGAATTCCACACAACGGAAAGTCCAGGAGGAGGTGTTGATGAGAATTGGTCCCGTATTGTTCCACCCCCAGTGACTTCTCTCCCCCCAAGGGAAGGTGGGGATAACTTTATGATCGTCACGGATCCAAATGATGGACGCATCTTCCTCATCCCTGCTAATCTCTTCTGGGAAAAATTCCCTGGACTAGGAACAGAAAGACCATTCCCATCACCAACCAACAATGGAAATGGACTCAATCCATTAGAGTGTGATATTTCATCCCCCAACTGTTGGTTGAGACAAAGGTCAACCGAATCCAGGGCTGAACCTACCCCACCCCAGTCCAGAACAAAGGTCAGCTCATACTGGAACCCACGCAGAAATACGAACCCTCCACCACCCACATCACAAGATTATGAGGATGGCATGGAGACTTCTCCAAGTACCCAGTCTGGAATTCTCTGGAGGGGAATTTACAAACCGGAAGTGGGGGATGCTGAGATTCCAAGTGAAATCAGAAGAGGATTCTACCCTCTCAATAGAGGAGCCAATCAGGGGACGGGGATTGGAGGGGCCATTCCATCATATTCCAAAAGTCAAGCTAACCAAAGGTCATGAAATTGTAAATAGGATTTAGATAGTTGGGGTTGAGTATAAATAATTTAAATAATGTATATACTTACTGTACAAATAACTAATAAGAAGGAGTAATTTCCTATTCCTTATGAGATAGGATCCAAAGTATTATAGGATGTGGAAGGGACATAATGGAGAGACATATATCATAGTTTCACTAATTCCACTCTTCATTTGGATCTTCAAATGATTGGATTAAGAGAGGAGGACGAGTTCTCCAGTGTTGGTTCCATAGATAATTCCATATCCAGAGATTGGTACCCAATGCATACAGTTGACTGACATGAGTGTACTCTGGTTGTCTGTAAACAATTCCTTCACAGATACCAACTTGGCACCCCCACCCCCACCATCACGGGTCAAACTCAGGATCTGCATGAGCATAAAAAAGAAAAGAAGAAAGGGTGGATTAGATTGGATGACAAATAAGAATGGGGGGGACCCTTATCTTTTTTAGGTTGGCAGTGTTTTACCTTGCCAATTTTACGGTAATGGATTACTACCTGCCCAATAGCCCTTGTAGGATGTACGAATCGATAGAGTGGTCCACCCCTCCCTGCATATCCCACCACAATGTAGTCTGATGATGGTGAAATGGAGACACTGACTGTGTTTTGTTCAAAGTGATACATGTGGATCACATCACCCAAACTCTCATCTCGAATGGAGTAAATCCCCACGGCAGAGTAGGATCCAGAGTCAGATGGAATACAGACAGCCATAAAGTCCCCATCAGTTGAGAGGTCAAGACATGCGTCTGAATGGAGACTACATTCCCTTACAACCAGACCATCATCCCGTATACCCAAGTTAGGAATCTGGAACTTGGAGAAATCCCACTTTTGAATTCGACTAGACAGGAAGGCAGTCGTAGAAGCATCAAGGGTGTAGTAATTGGGTGGACGAGCACGTGCTAAGGAATTAACAAAACCAAATTAACATCAACTCCATGTAATATTCAACTGGAGAAATTGTAAAAGATAAAAGTTTACTTACGAGTGATGACAATTTCTGGGATGTATCCTGGATAGAAACGAGCTCCAGGCGGGAGTTCTTCCACTTGTGGTCCTCCATTCTGAGCTCCAGGATCACGTCCTCCGAGAAAGTTTCGTCTCCTGTAGTAGACTGCGTCTGCTGAGGTTGGTGGTGGCCTTGGTTCCCTTCGAATGAGGAATGAAGGTCCCATGTGCCCTTCTCCAGTCCCCCTCCCTGCTCCCCTCCGTCCAGTGGGTGGAAGACCCAAGTCTACCCTTCTAGCTGCACTTGGGTATCTGGCGGCATTGTTACTCTGCCTTCCATCTCCACTGGATGGATTCGAAAGTTCTGGTTCTCCTGTCCTTTCACCTCCTTCTGATGGGACTGACCCTACTGCCTCGATGCGTACGGGCGTGTTTGGTCCTCTTCTCAACCCTCCAGGGGACTCAGATCTGGAAATACAAATAAAAACGATTGAATTTACATTTAATGAACTTAATACAACGAAAAAACGAAAAGAATTTGTTTGTTTGTACTCGAATCGATTCCTGACTCGATAGTCTGGACTGATTGGTATGAATCTCCTTGTGAATGGTGCCTGTGGTTGTGGATTGTCTTGAGAAGGGGATGGGGTTGGTTCAAACATTCTCATCCTCCGGTAGAGGGGCTCTTCATCCTCATCCTCTTCTGAATCATCCGAATCAACAGTTATCACTTGGACTTCCCTCTCCCTTGGTGGTGGTTCTGACATTTGAGCATAGGAACGTCTGAGAGGACGAGCCGAGGTTACAACACCCCTCAAGTCACCCGGCTGCCTTCCTGTCCCATGGGAATGACGAACCCGAACGCGGTATGCGCCATCTTCCATTCCTCCCAAACCACGGAGTCTGAGTCTGTGACGAATTGTGGCTGTTGGATCAGAACTCGGCCCAGCCTCTTCATTTCCATCCATGGAAGTCCCCCTTGGTCTCTCTTCTCCTCTCCCTCCAGAACTTGAACTCCCCTGTTGTTGTGATCCCCAGACAGAATAGACTAAACTCCCAATTGGACTCCTCCCATCTTCTCCAGGAGGATTCCCTTCTGTCGTCGTCTGAGTTGCCATTTGTTGTGTCTCAATGTCTCCCCTGTTTCCTCTTTCGTTGAGTACTCTTTCTATCCTACTCTCTACTGCCCTCGATTGGTTGTTTGGGTCATAGGCCAAATCCTGGAGTCCAATGTAGTTTGGTGGTGTGGTCGTGTAGGAACTCACGGCCTGGGCATGGGGTCTTCGAAGAACACTGGAAGCAGCAGTGGCAACTGCCAATCGAATTACTCTCCTGGTGGATGCCAAACTTGCACTCTCACTCCCAGTCCCATCTCCTTCTGTCGTGGCTGTGGATGAAGGGGTGGGTGGTGTAGTCATGGCTTCGTAGAGTTCTCTTCCATTACTAAATGGTCTCCCAACATTTGCAAAGAATCTCCAATCCATCAACTGCAATCTCCGCCAATCACCAAACTCACCACCTCCACTTCCTATTATATTCAATACAAATTACATTATTATCTTCTAAAAATGTAAAATAGTTTGTTGTTACCTTGATTAGATTCGAATCCTGTGCGTGGTATTGGAGGTGGACTTGGATTTGGTTCATCCCCTTCATCTTCCTCTTCATTCCTCGGTGGGAAAACTCTGGGTGGGGGTGGGGGAGTGGGTGTGGCAGTTGGTGGAGGTGGTGGTGCTCCACTCCGATAGACAGAGACTGATCTCTCCCAGTCCCTTAGGAGATCCCTTCGTAGTCGCACATTTACATGATGGTGGTGGGTTGGGATGGGTAGAGTGGCTCCATTTGTATCTGAACTCCCTTCTTCTGTCCCTTGTCCTTGGGTGGGTCTTGGTCTTGGATTCCAAACTGGTCCACTGGTTCCTCCACCATCCCCAACTCTCCTTGCCCTGATTGAGTAGTGGACTGCCCTGTTGAGTGAATATGGGCCTGGTTGGAGGACTGTGCTGAGACGGAGTGTGGCTCCACCTCCATAATTGGGATTCCCACCACCACCTCCTACTTCCCTTCGTCTCCTGTTGTACCCAAAGAGTCTTTCGATGGAATCCAGGAAAGGAGAGAGATGCGTAATGTAGACTCTCCCACTGTTCTCCCTTGGTCTCTGGAAATGTGCCATGGTTGTGATGGCATCCAGGAGTGTTAATCCGGGTTGGATGAAAGTGAGACTGAATCCTGAGGCCACGTGTAGGGTCAACTGAGTAGAATCGTAGTCAACTCGGAAACGAGGGGTTCTGGGGTCCATTTGTCTCTCTGCCTCTGGGGTGATGACTGGGATCAAACTCTCTGTTCGGCGATACTCTGTCGTACTGTGTAATAAAAATTAAAAAATGAAATAAACAAACTTTGTTTAATTGATAATTAGGATAATTAGGACCTAAACTTACGTGTCTTCATCTTCTCTGGAGTAGTGTGGTAAGTAGATTGCAATGGAAGCAGTTGACCATCCACTCCCCTCCAAGAACAGTCCAATGGGATAAACAAATACACTCTGATGTGGGATATCCCTATCCCTTAAATGAGAATAGACGGGGATAAAATCATCACCCAGGCGAATGAAGGTTGTCCTCTGGAAGTTCCCTTCGAGTCGAATAGGTGGATCCCTTCTTCCATGGATTGCCACCATTCCACGACCCCTTCCCCTCTCATCAACCACACGTTGGATTCCTCGTACATTTACACTTCCACTCCAAGAAGAAACAGTGGATGACCTTGGGACCTCATTTGGAGTAACACTCGAACTGGAGGTGGAAGCGGCAGAAGCGGAAGGAGGTTGAGCTGTTTGTGTTGCATTTGTGTTGGACCGGGATGAGAGACTTCGTCCATAATTCCTGGACCCTTCCCTTACGTTGCTTGGGACCAAGGCCACCCCAGAGTTAAAGTTCCTCTGCCAAGTCTCTGGTCCATCTCCATTCCTCGTCCTAGCTGCTCTCTCTGCTCTTGCAAGGGCCGTGGTGACCCTTGCTCTCCTACTGAGTAGTTGCTCTCGTTCTGCCAACAGTTGATCTCTCTCTGTCCGAAGTGTGTTGATTCGTTCATTGAATTGACGTACAGTGAGGTAGACACGAACACCAAGGTCATTGTTCATCCAAGGGGGCCCTTGACCCATCCAATTCCCAAAGGAAGGAAATCCCCCTTCACCCCCTCTGTTGTTATTCCGGTCAAGTGAAGGGGCAGGAGTTGTTTGATTCCTAATTGCCACGATCCCACTCCTCCCCTCCTCTCCAAGGAGTCGGAAACTCCGAGTGGTTCTTTCATATCCAGTCTCAACTGTTGGCCAGACATGGAGTAGCGGCGTCTCCCCACGGTCTGCGACAGTCCGCATGCGTGTAGGAGGTCGTCCCAGGTTCCCTTCCCCATAGGGACAAAATCGTGAGTGTTCATGAACTGCTTCTGTGAGGAAATCCCTGGCGAATCTCCCTGCCCCACCTTCTGCCAATACTTGAAATGGTCTCATCCGAACTGGTGGTTGTGCTGGTAGGACTGGTGGGTTGGGATTTGGTGGTTGACTTGGTGGGGCTACGGTGGGTGGAGTTTGATATTCCATGGGGACTACTGGTGGGACGACCTCCTGTTGGGAAGAGAGGAAACTCCTTCTGGTCCCACCAAGTGCATTTGTGATTGTTCTTCCTATGAGGTCTTCCACCATGTTCACTCCTTCTTCGGATTGGGGGGTGGGGATGGGTGGGTCCAAGTAGGCTGATCCAGCCATCTCCACGTGGGCCAATGGAGTGGGCGAGGCAGGCGAGTCTGCCAGGGCAGAATTCCCACTCAAGTTTTCAGTCAAATTTCTCATTCGGTTCCCCTCGACGTACGCGGCGGCGTCCACGAGTTGCTGGAGTCCACTGGATTGAGGAGTGGAGGAAGGTTGTGGGTTCCGGAGTGGGGTTGATGGGATGAGTGCACTGAGTCTACCCCTTAGTCCCTCAAGTCCCCCTGTCCCATGTGCCAATGAACTGAGTGTATGTCGAATGGAAGACTGGAGACGACGTGTCTGGTCCTGGAGAACTTCCAAATGTCTCCGTATGGTTCTTAATTCCCGGATATGAACTGGTTCCACTGGGAAGTTGGAACTGTCCCTCCGAGCTTGGCTGGAGAATTAAAATGATTATTAATAAAATTCAGAATAGAATGGAATGTGACAGTCAAGTTTCAAGTACCTGCATAGATTTTGCATTTGAAGAATATTTTGTTCGAGTGTTTCTATACTTTGGAGATCGTTCCTATTCCGGGGTTGTGGTTGTGGAGGGGCAATGGATAATTCCAGGGGATTCTCCTCCTCCGCAGTAATTCCTCCGAGTGAGGGGATTGAGGAAGTGATGGGTTCTGGTTGTGGGGGAAAGAAACGATGAGAGGGTCCTGGAATCTCATCATCCTCAACCATCAGCGGAGAATCAACCTGGAGAAAATGAAACAAACGGAATTAAGAAATTGGTAGAATGGGAAGGATGGATGGTGGTGTAATTGTGGACTTACTATTTCCGTTGTTTCTACATGATGGATTGATGGATTTTCGGATATGACAATGTCAATGGGTGGTGAGTCATTGGATGCTTCTGGACTCGTGTCTTCTGATTCTGATGCTGGGATGAACTCAAGGACTCCTGGTGGCGTGTCTCCCACTCCAAGTCTTGTCCTTATAAATTGTTGGTAGTTATGGACGAGTCCTTCGTAGTGTGTGACCAGCTGACGATAACTCTGTTGGAATCTTTCTTGTCTCTCACTCAGGGCTCCTGCAACTCCAGAGAGAGGAGGAGTAGGGGAGGCAGGGGAATCCAGGACATCCAATCCAGCAAGTCTATCCACCTCACCCTCCTCCAACACTACAACCTATAAACAAACAATTATTAAAGTATAATAAGAATAGAGTGGATAAAATAATGAAATAGTTTACTGGTGGTGGAGGTGAGAATGGTCTATTGAGTCCATGGGTAGGTTGTGGTGTCCTTGATAGAATGTTTGGTCTAAAGATGGGATTCCTATTCCTATGGTCTCTTCCTCTACTTCCTTCTCCTTCTCCAATACCCCCAACACCCCCAGGGGGATTAGGGAAGTTGGTTATCCCAGTCACCAAGTTATGACCAAGGCGGTCAAATCGTACCAATCTACCCAATATCAAATACAATTGATAGTCATCAAAAGTCAATTATAAATGTTGGTCGTTTGTAATTGGATTGTTGTTGTACCTGACTTTTTCCTTTGAGTTTCCAGTGGATGTTCTTGCAAGTGGGTAAGGTCCAAGTGCCCAATCCCAAAAGATGATTTCATTGAAAGTAGCGATGGCCAGGAGACGAACAGTGGGATGAAATGAGAGGGAGGCAATCACAGTCCCAGAGTCACAAACCAACAACTCACTACCACCCTATAAACATTCATTCATTCATTCACTGATTAACTGATTGAGAGAGGTCAAGGTCAAGTGTGTGGGTATGAACTTACGTTGAGATCCCATACGCGTACATGTCCGGCTAAGCAACCTGATGCGAGGACATCATTCTGTGTGGGATGAAATACGACGCACCAGGGAGTCCTTGGATGTCCAGCCAACGTCTGCTCTACCTTCATGGTCGTAATGTCGGAGACATAGACATTGTGGTCACCATGACAGGAAGCCACCTTGGTCCCATCTACAACCAATCATAACCCCTTCATAACCTCTAACGAATACAAAGTAAGAATGGAGGAATGGGATGGAGGCTTACCAGGGCTGAATGCCATGTGGAACGTTGTCCTAGCCCCAGCTGGGAGCTTGAAATTCTACAATTACATGCCAAATTAAAGGATTAGGATCATCATGAGTTGATTCGTGTGAAATTGTGTATACCTTTTTCTTGAGAATATTTTTGGTAGACATTGCATGTACTGCTTTAGTTTTGAGTGTGCCAGAGACGATTGCCTTTCCCACAGAGTGCCTGGAGAAGGGTCCATTGAATCCAAGTTCCCTAAACATGAGTTCCCTTGGTATGGGTATCCCATATTCCCCTGGAATTGGTGCAGATCCATCATCAGTCTCTTCTGGCTTCTCTTCCATACTTTCCTGGATGGATCCACCACCTAAAGAATCAAGCCATCAACTCATGAATTAGGAATCAGTGGAACAATATAAGTAGAGTTAATGGATGTAGGGAATATGTGGGTTACCTTTAGTTGTTCAAGGTGGTATAGGATCCTCGCAGGATCCAACACTCCGCTTAAGTCCAAATGAAAATGAAACTAAAGAAAGTAAGAATTAATTGAAGTATGATTGATAGAAATGGATGACGAGATGTGGGTTGTTGGTCCTTCCCAATCCCAATCTGTTTGTCTGTTTTTGGGATGTTCTCCTAGGTTAGCTCCCTTCGTCCTTCCTTGTCTTGGGTGTGTTGTCCTCTTCTCTACTGCATACAGGATACTTCCACCAGGATAAATAGACTCGCACTTGGCACTTTGCTTTGGTAGGCAGAATTCCAATGGGAAAAGTGAAGGAGAAGGAAAGTAGGGATTCCGAGGTGGGAAGGATGAAAGCATGATAAATAGACTATACCAATGGTACCCCTGGCCAAATGGCATCTAGATGGGGCAACCAACACCCTTGCCTTCTACCCACAAAACAAAAGAAAATGACTTTATAACAAAAGGAGATCCCAGTAGGAATTAGACAATTACGATACGAATTGTATGAATTTAATTACATTATTAATGCAAAACCAACCACCATTATTGGGATAATGGTGGGATGAGGGACAATGGGAGCCATTCTTCATTGTTCCACCCGAAAGGAGTCTCCGCTTTCTTTACCCATCAACAGAAAAAGGTGAAACTAACTGGTCGTATTCTTATTATTTATGACATAAATAATTTATGTCATAACACTCATCCATGGCCATGGATAAAGAGATTGGGTTAATTGTAATTGTGATTGTGATTGGATGGGTGGACTCTTCCCATATTCCCCCTGGTTGTCTCCGGTACAAGTACAAGAAGAATCTCCATTCTACCAATACAACAATCAAGGATGCTGCACAAGCATCCCAATCCGAATTCTGTAAAAATGCACAATTAATCTCACATGGAATGGAAGGAAAGCGGAGAGGAGACAATGCACAAGTACCCTTCCTCATCCATACTTTTAATTATACGAATTCAAATGCAATCAGAGGTAATTAAATATAATAACCTAAATTAAAATAAGTTCAATCCTTCTAATCCTTTTCAATTTGTTTCTTGATTATTTTTGGTAGTGAAAGTGCGTGGAAAGAAAGGAGGAGAAAGGAGGAAGAGTGAGACGTTGATTGAAGAGTGCATCCTCCAGGCAAGGACTGGAGATGGTCAAGTAATTGGGAAGTTTTATCCTTATCCATCGGATGTACAACTCAACTGCTGTCAAAACATACTGGACCTCGTAAGTCATACTTTAACCCAATACATTACATCCCAATTCCAGCCTTAATTATTTAATTTCACTTTAGAATACTGCTAGGATCCTCAGAATGGATCCTACCCACCAGAACTCTTCTCTGAATTTCATTTGGATCCCAAGTGGATATCTAGACGACTTCAAAGGACCATTCAAATTCATGTAAAATATAAAAAAAAAAACCCCAAGTACACACAGAAAGAGAAAAGTGTTAATTCCTGTTTCTGTTTTTAGTGTTTCCATATTGAATGGAGAAGGGGAGTACTGGTCCTTCGAGTCAGGTCAACAAATTGCACGGAAAAGTGTGAAATTGGAAGAATCAGCAGAAACACAACCTCCAGAAATACCTCATACCCCACAATAAAGTTACGACTACTACTACTAAGCGTCTTTCATTGCTATTTTTCTACAAAAGGAGGAATGCTTTGCTCCTTGTGACGAGACGAGTGAGAAGTGACAGTGTGTGATTGTGGCTAAGTGGCTTAATTCCTTTGTCATGTCATGTCCCTGATAAAATTAATTCCATCGTCACCTCCATGGTGGTTTCTCATCCCAACAGAGGAAGAAACGAAGATGATGGAGAGAGACCCTTTTACAAAGACCACTCAAGGGAAATCCCTTAATTCAATCCCAGTCCTACCCGTAATAGTCTACCCTTAAGACTATTACGGGTAGATTAGATTGTGAGGTCAAAATCCAGTCGAGTCTCTCCACGAATGTCAACTCTACCACGTGCCTAGACAGAAATCCATCGCATCCACTTAAAGTCAATAGGGGGAGAAGGAAGGAGTCTTGGTTATGGAATAAGGATGAAAATTAAAAAGAAGAAAAGAAAAGGTGGGTCGTGATGGGTCCTTTTGTGTTTCCCCATGGGGTGAGTGTTGGCAATTTGTTTTGTCCAAGGGATCTTTGGGTCCAAGGGTCCCTCTCTCCTTGTTTTTGTATCCAGGGTGTCCCTCCATGGTGGTAGTTGATTGTTGAGTGGAGTTAATAAATAGTGAATGGAGGGATCCATGGTTTGTTAATGAGAGTTAATAATGGGCCTAATCCCCCATTATATTCTCCCTATTGTTATTAGTTGGACCATTTGGACAAAGAAACAACAGACGGACACACTATTCTAAATTCAAAAAGACACGCAATCAACAAATACAAATAAGGCAAGGAAGGTCCTATTCTAACTGAAAAAGGGAGACAGACGGCATCCCTTTCCCTAAATTCATCCCAAGATCCATTGCTTTCTCTCCGTCTTACTAATAACTTGTCCTGTCGTAGTTTCCAAATCAAACCAAGGGGAAATATAAGAAATTTTGAATGAGAAATCAATAGAGTGAATGATAAATCCAGAATTCCTTGGTACAATTTAAAATGAAATTCCCTGATTCCATTTGTCCATTCCTTCTTAAGAAACACGCGAGAGTGGAATTAGTAAATTTAAAAGAAAAGAAGGAGGAGGAGGTAGTTAATTTGATGTAGTTTAATAAGGGAATCATGTTGATGGTTGACGATGTGGGCTAAATTTGTAAAACACACGAAACGGACGCCCACATGCAATCCAACATAGGCACGACACTCGTACACAAGTTATTAAGAGATAACGAAAATACGAAATGAAATTAAGAGACCACCACCAGGTAAACACAATGTGTGGAAACGGGAGTGAAAGTCGAGTCCATTTTCTAATGGAATGTGAAGCTTATGGAGCGCTGCGTCACAGTGACCTTGGAAAAGGATTCCTTAACGAGGAAGACTTAAAGACACTTCCGCTGAAGGATATACTTGCCTTCAATAGAGGCACGAAAAGGTTTTCTTTGGTGGAAACGCCACTACAGTAAAGCTGTATACAGGAGTTACTGCAATGGGCCCGATGTGGCCTGAGCGGTGTGGATGGTGGCATGCTTTTATAGTTACCACCTCCCCTCCTTCAACATACATACCAGGTAAAGAATAAAAGAAAATCTCCATTCAATTTAATTGAATAAAATTAAACTTGTCAATCAAGATGCGTAATTTCCTTAATAATTTCCTAAATTCGAAATGGAGGTGAGATGGATGAAATTCAATTTTTAAGAAACTCACACCCTTTGTTAGAATGAAATGCAATAGCGTAGAATGTAGAGTAGTAGAGTTGGAATGAGATAATAGGGAGTTTGAAGAATGGAATAATGTTTCTTGTGGTCAGAAATCAAGAGAAAAACAAACATTGGGAATTGGGAATTGTGGGATTTTAAATTGAATTTGGGATTGAATTCCTGAATCCATCAATGCCCATGCGTGTGAATTTGTGAGACTGGGAAGAATAAACCACAAATTGAGATTAGTCCCCATTAGAACTCCATTGAAAGGTGATTCAAAGAATGAAATATTATAATAATATTATAATAAATATTGGACGAACAATTGGACTATTCCGAATGAAATAAAATATTAGGGATTGTTTATTCCAGATGGACTTTACAAAGTGGATCATTCCAGTCCCATTGTCCCTTAGTGCAGTAGATGCAGACTTGACTAATGATTCCTAATAATAAGTTGTAAGGGAGTGTGAGGTAAAACAAATGTACAGTCCCCACCCCCACTCTACGAAACAAACAATTTCCAAGAAAAGGAGACTAAGGGTCTCTCATCCACTTCTTATGCCGCCTTCCTACCCTCGTCCCTTCTTCCTTGGAAATTAAATGTAGGAAATGCTGGAGAGCAGGAGAGGAGCAGACGCGGCATGACAGAAGAAGAAGAAGAAGGAAGGGAAGCCTTCAATCTCCGATTTCCGCTTCTGGGATATTTTGGCATTATCAATCAAGGTGCGTGGAGCCAAAGGAGGAGAAACAAAGGAAAAGAAAACAAAAGAAACAACGACCGACCAAGAGATTAAGAATGGAGACTTACATCCCCAGTTCTTTTCATTCATTCCTTTATTCTTTCCATGTATCCCAAATTCCTACGAACTCTTCCAATTGGAATTGCAAAAATAAAAAAGAAGAAGAGTGGATGTAAATTCCTTAATTGGTTGATCCTTTATTCCTATGTCAATTGAATTTGATCCTAATTGGAGGTAATTAAAGAGAAGTCAAGGGAGTGGAGGGATAAGTGATTTATAATTTACAATTAAAAAATGAAGGGAGAAGGGGGTGAATTATTGGATTGAAGGGGATGAAAAGAGGGAGGGTGGATAGAAAGAGAGGCCAAGAAAGGAGGTCCTTCCTTCCGTTGGATCCTCCTACCCCCTTTGTTATTTTCATACGAATACGATAGGATACGTAACCCTGGTCGCCAGGAGAGACGCCAGGTAAGATGAAACAATGGGGAAAATGAATCCATTATCATCCCCACACTCCACTACTCCTCACCCACTTTACCACTTTAGTCAAGAATCAACAGTCAACCTGAAATCATCTGCACACCACGCTCTCTTACCATTTCATAAACTCATACTCGAGAGACTGCAAGTGACTGTTGGTGAAAGTTAACAAGATTAAGAGAAAATCAAAGTGACTCCTTTGTATTTTGACATTTGTGGGATAGTGATGATTGAGGACTTAAGTTGGAATTCAGGGGTAGATAGACAGAGAGATGTCGGGAGAGTCTCCTCCTCACTTGGGATGGGGATGGGGTCAGAGGGCATGAGTCTCCTCCTCTCCCAACACCATCAAAATAATACAAGTAATCAAAGTAATCAAAGTAATCAAGAAAGTAGTAGGAAGGACTCTGGGGGGAATGGAACTGGGAGACCTGCAAAGTCCCTCTTTTCCATACGGGACTTGGTCAACTGTGATAAAGAACCAAGAGGTGGGTTAATTAGCAATTAAATCATCAATTCAACTAATACGAATTTGCTAAGAGTTCTTTTATATTTTATTTTTAAAACCAACTGGGCCTAAAACTCTTCTGATTCCTCAAACTGAGACTCTTAATTAAATTTAGGTTAATTTTGGTTAATTTCAGAAGGTGAATTGGATGAAGGTGATGAAGGAGGACGGAATGGAAGTCCTTCTTCTTATTTCCCACATTCCAAAGGGAGTTCACCCGCCCACTCCCTTGAAGAAGTAGAGGGTGATGGTGATTCGGAGGGTGGTGGGTCAGATGGGTGTGATGACCTTCCAAAGAGAAAGCAAAGAAGATACAGAACTACTTTCACAAGTCTCCAATTGGAGGAACTGGAAAAGGCATTTGCAAGGACACACTATCCAGATGTATTCACAAGGTACTTTTAATCCATACAATTTGTATTTCAAACCAATCATTCATTTACTAATTAGTTTAGGAGGAGGAGTGGAATTAAATTAAACTTCGACCCCTGCCAGTTTACCTCATTTCGGACCAAAGTTAAAAGAAAAGGAAAAGGGATGGGAATGAAATTGGAAAATTCATTAAGAAAAGGGACGGTGCCTTATCCCTTTGGCCCTTGAGTAGAAAATGAAGTTTCCACTTTTAAAAGAGTAGAGTAATAAATAAAGTGAGGAAGTGAAGGAGGGCGGGGCAAGGTAGGGAACAAAATCAAATTAAAAATTAAACCAAAGAAATAATTATCCAATACACAAGAAAATACACTAAGAAAATCATCCTAGTTCCAGGAATTATGGATTGGGAACACTAAATTAACAATTGAAATTAATTAATAATTTGTTTTGTTTGTAGAGAGGAATTGGCAATGAAGATTCAATTGACTGAAGCAAGGATTCAGGTAAGGAATTCATCCTTCTCTATTGAAATCCACACTAACTATAGTCTCCTTTTCCCTTTTTCTTATCCAGTGGAGAGTGGGGAGTGTGGAGTGGGCTTAAGTGGTTTAAGGTGTGATAGGAATCAGTGGCTCATCCCCACTTCCAGACCTAATGGAAAGAGTAATTAAACTTAATTACATAACCCTGTATACCCCCATGATAACACTAATTGACCCCACTCAACACACACTCTCCTGGAAGAGCGTCTCTTCTAAGAAAATAATTTGAAATGAGTTGTGAATGTGATGTTGAGAAATGTGTAGAATTCATTCACTTGTTTATAGGTTTGGTTTCAAAATCGGAGGGCCAAGTGGCGGAAGAGTGAGAAGGTGGGTCCACAAGGTCATCCCTACAACCCATTCTCCAGTACAGTCCCACTTGGTGGATCAGGACATGGTGGACAGTCCCAGTCAACTGGAATCCCATTCCCATCACTCTACTTGAGAAAACAGAATCCTCTGGATGGACTCCCATCCCCACCTCCTGTTCTTCCCCATCGAATCCCACATCCATGGTCCCACCAATTCTCAAATGGAATCCCACCATCCTACTACCCACATCCCACACCACATCTACCAATCAATCAGTCTCCCCTCAATTTCCCACTAAATGGACTAAATGGACTAAATGGACTAAACGGATTCAGGAGGGGTGGGGAAGGGGGTGGTGGGTTTCTAAATCATGCAGCTGCTGCCTATCTCCATGCACACTCCGCCAGTGGACCATCATTCCAGAACCTCCTGGCACAGTTGAATGGAGCTGCTGCTGCGGCTGCTGCCGCCGCTGCCATCCAACACCACCACCAAGTCCACGTTCTCCAGCATCCACATCCAGTACACCCTCTCCAGGGACACGCATTCCCCCCTCCAGAATCTCCACCGAGGGGTGACTTGTATGGAAGGGAGAATTCCTCCAGTCCAATCCACCATGGAAGTTCAGGTAGTGAAAGTGGAGAAAGGGGGCAAGGGAGGGTGGAAGGGGGGACGAATTCAAACTCCACCTCACCCTCACCCTCCCCCCTGGGGGTGGAAGAAAAAAAGAAAGTCTCCTCTCGTAAAAATACTACAAACAAAGGACCAAGAATCAAGGGACATGAGCATGAATTGACATTCGGAAGTACACAACAAAATCCAGATCACATTGTCACTTCAATATGAAGGGTCAAAGGTAAACTAACTCAAAAACAAACACAACACTTTACTCAACAACAAAATACTCAAAGGAAATTTAGTTTTTAGAAATACCAACAGAAATGAGTAAATTAATGAAATGAAATCCTGGAAGTTTGGTCTCTGACCTTTCCTTGCGTGTTTGGTAAGAAACTTGGTTAGGTTAACCTAAATTAAATTCCTTGGAGAAACAAATCCTTTTAGTTAACCTAACCTAACCTAACCAAGAGAAAGGAAGAAGTGAACATAGGTTTTCTAAGTTTAAAAAATGAATAATTAATGTATAGAATTTGTTGATAATTTATTCTTTCAAAAGAGAAGCGTAGCTCAAAAAGGCCGAGTTCCGTCCTCGTAGGATTAAAAGAAATGCCCACAAATCCCTTATTTGATTAATTTAATAATCAATTGTTATGTATTTTATTTATAAATTATAAATAATTATGAGGGATTAATTTATTGTTATTTCTGATCTCAAGATAAACCTACAAAATGGATCCATTCCGTCCTTACGAGACAATCCCCGTGAATAATGAACATGTTGACAAATTTCCATAGTTTAATCATGCAAATTAATAATTAACTTTTTTTAAATTAGGAATCCCGAGTTATGTTAATTAATTTACTTCCAACTACTTTTCTTCTTCAACAAAGAACAAAGTGATTGAGATTACAACTTCGTCCAAACTAAATGAATTTAAAATTAAAATAAATGAAATAAAGAGTTGAATTTCCATGAATCATTTCATTGGGTTCTTGTGTTTCCTTTTGATTTTGAGAAGGGGTTGAAAAGAGAAGAAAAGAAGAAATAAGTGGAGAGTTCATTGGTCGTTATTTGCCGGGAGAGATACTTTTGTCCTTTTTTTCCTAATTCCCTGCTCTTATATAATTCCATGTTTCGGAAAGTCACGTTTATGTCCCTGGGACTGGGGACCTTTGACTTTTTCAGGCAGGGGGGGGGGGGGGGGACTTTGGGGGGGTGGGGTGGAAGAATGGGAATGAAATGAGAGTCATTTGGAGTGGGGGTAGGGGTGGATATTAGTCCCCATTGTTATTGTTCTTTCCTGGGGGATGGGAATGAGGCGCCTTTCATTAGGCCTAATTCCTCTAAACTACACAACCCATCATTACGAAATTAAATTAATGTCATTCCACATTTAAAAACTCCACTCCATTACACTTAGAGACTACGAGTCAGACTCATTCAAGGAAGGACAGGAACTTACAAACTAGGAATCAGAGTCAAAATTAAGAAAAATATACCCTTGCTCTCTTGAATGTTAATTAGAATGAGCATGAGGAATTAGTCAGGATTCATAATCACAACTATTCGGAATTAATTAACTCCACACAAACCACCAACAAAAAGTAAACGTGGAGAAGA
>JAQIWD010000571.1:0-19486 GCA_034694825.1 Anurida granaria
CCGGTGTTTCTTTACGCTGATCTCCCGTTTTATAAATTCCATAAACCACTTTCTCTACGAGATTCGTGGTTAAAAAAACAAGGCACGTCAAAATATTTTAGACACCTTGACTCTTCTTGTTTAAAAAAATGAAAAAGGAGAAAGAAAGGTAGCGTATAGTAGCCAAAAAGATCAAGAAACTCACTTCTGTTGCCAAATCGCATGCGTGGTGGGGCGAATCATGACTTTGGACCGAGGAAATACATTCAAAAGAGTCTACAAGTTGAGGGGGAGGAGGGGGGTCAATGGGCGGGTCAATCCTACTGGAATTACAACTGGAGGTAGCTGAAAATTGCAGCTTCGAGGGTGTTATCAGCATCTCCAATAATTCTTTAGAAGAAAAACAAACAAAACAAAACAATGTTAATTCATGCAACAGTAGTTCAGAAATTGTCGTTTGTCACACGCAATTTGTCACGCAACTAAACTAAACCTAACAATTTGCAATCCAGTTGCAACTACCTCAAGCATCTTCTTAAAGCAATGTCTTGACTTACACTGCACACCACAAAACGTCCACAGAATGAAGCAATTTCAAAGAATTAATTTGTTAGCCAAAATACAACGTGTGACCTTTGGCCTCTAAGCCTAACATGAAGCCAGGGTTACAATTTCCAAACTCTCACCTTCGTCATCGTGATGCTCAAAAGAAGGGGAGGAGTGGTCGCAGCTGGTCTGTCGAGAGGCCGGAGGCGGCGGAGAGACGCCGCTGTCGCCCACGGAAGACTTTTTGGGCGGGCGACTGTTGGAACTCTTCTGAAGTCTTTCATGGTAACCATGGTTCTGCTCCCGGAGGCGGTGCAACTCTTGTCGCCGCGCTTCCAGCTCCTCGTCCTTCCTACTGATTTCACCCTGAAAAGCAAAGTTAGTCTGATTAAACGTCCCCCAAAGCGTCACGGCGGGTCACAGCGCAAGGGTCAAGGGTCAAAGAATGTAACTTACGAATAAATGATTGAGAAGGGTAGTGAGAGAGGCTGCAATGGTGGACTGCTCCTGCGCAACTTCCAAGCTCTCCACGCTTATGCTCTGCTCTGAAATGGTCTTCCTCAGCTTATCAACTGCAAAGTATAGAAAAAGGCGTGGATTAGGTTGTAGGTAAGTTGGACCTCGACCTAATGAATAATTTACCTTGTTGCATGCAGGCAACGACGAGCTCCTTGGTATCTTTGGCAGCGATCCCATTCCCACTACTACTTCTTCCTTTGCCCTCTTCCCCATCAGCCCCGCCGGTGGAGTGTGACGTCGTCATCGGAATGTGAAGCATCTGGGAAACTAAACTCATTTTGTCTCCAAGGGCTTTGCTTATGGACAAATCCAGTCTCTTCAATTCTTCTACAGTTTCCAAAAAAATGTGAAAAATTAACACCCCGCCAAATCTTTTTCCCAAAAAGCAGTTTACTATTGCTAAAGTAATGCAAAATCGCTGAGAGGAATTAGGTTAAAGTACCATGTGCAGAAATGACAGGTTGTGCAAATTGAACGTCTCTAGAAGTGACCACCACCTCAGTCGGGTCAATCAGCGGCGACGTCTCAGTCACGCGCAGGAATTCTCCCATCTTCCGCGCCGGGGCGGGTGATGGCGAAGCATGGCGGCCCTGTTGCTCATTGCCAACCCCCAATCTCTCGTTCCCTGTGCCATACCAAAAAAGCACCCAATTAAGGTTGTTACACCGCAAGCATCCCCCACTTGTCACACAGGTTTGACCTATGTTTGACCGAAGTCGGAAACTAGCGAGTTAAGAGACGCATGCATGTTTTTCCAAAGCGTTAGCCCCGCGACCATCACCAATGCCGCAAGTCATAGGACACTCACCAGTGCTGGTCGTGTCAGGAGATGGGGAACTTGGTGGCTCATCCAATGGGGCTGGACTCGCTTCCTTTTGTGGGGACAAGCCAAGGAGGAGGGTCGTGTCCTGTCCAATGGAGGACTCCAGCTCACTTCCACCTTCTCCACTCTCACCCACGTCACTTGAACTGGTAGGTAAAGGTTAAGCCACATTAGTCAATTAATTCAAGCCCATGTTCCCACCATCTGTTTCACTTTTCCAGTTGAGCTGGAACTTACTCTTTCCGCTCATCTGGTTCTGCTGGAACTGCTGGAATGACTGGAGAAGGATGAAAATCCGATCGGCGAGATTCTTGTCTACTTTTATAATCCTCTGCAGCTTTTGTTATGTGATGGAGCCACCTGCGGGGAAAAACACAATCAATCAAAAATTTGCACAATTTCGACGTTCCCCGCATCCTAATTCTTAGTGTATGCCCTCAACGATTTCACCCTACCGAGAAGCCTGGCTCTGTGCTCCGTTGAACACATTTTTCAAGGGGTTGTTTGAACTGCTCGAACTTGACATTCTACGACCTATGACCTGCGCACTAACTTTCACGTGTCGCCAGTTTTTAACGGAAACCGTTCCTTATTGAAGTTCAAAATTTACAAAACTCCGCAAGAACGGACAAATTCAAAAAAGACCAAGCCCAAACTGTGTTAGTTTTAAAACGGGAGCGAAGAGTAGGATATAGGATGCAGGAACCTCAGCACAAGTTTCCGTTTCATTACATTCAAGAACAGCGTAGGACTTCCTGCCCACCTCCCGAAAACTCCCCGGTTTCTTTTCAAGATTCGTTTGTCCTATTTTTAAACCTGAATCTCAGGAGGAAGGAGATAACGCTACGATTTGCACCAAGAAAAAATTGCCAACGGTGCAACAAATAATCACTCACCCAACCCACCACCCGCGTTTCATAACCGTTCAATCATAAAAGATTCCAGTGAATCTGTTACTCCTGACTGCCTGCCACTCCACTTTCACCATTTTCCCTCCAATGCCTGCGCATGACTCGCAAAAATGGAAAAAGCCACGGGTTAGTTTTTTGTTTCGAGCGAAAAAGGAAGGGTGAGTGATTGAAAGGATAACTGATTGACAATGGAGGAAAATCCCATGAGTCACACGAGGCTCAATGGAGCAGAGAGAGCTGAAGCTCAAGGAACGTCAAGTGCAAGGCATCGCACATAAAAGAAGGTTAGGAGCTCAATTTAGGACAAGGACAAGGTGAGTAGGAGCAAACGAGCGAACAAATTTGATGTTCTTCATTTCTAATCCTCGTAAAACATTCAGCGGAAGGAAGTTTTTGAAAGCGCGTCAGGCAGATGAAAACCTTGGAAAACTGATCCTAAACTACTCAAATCTTGGCACCCAACTCCGGCAAAAGTTTATTATCCCATTATTCACTCTCCAGTTATTGACAAATTATCGTTTCCTGGCAATTATCTCCTCGTCACAGGCCTCTACCATGGTCGTCGAGTACATAAAAACTGGTTTCACTGACAACGCTGCCACTACCACCGTGACGAAAAACGAGCTTAGGAGAGGAAGCGCAAGGAACTTACTGCTTTCGTTCTTCCATGCAGGAGCAGACCAAATCGTACATGTTTGAAGATGTCATGTTGATCAGCATAAAAGCCTTTTTATCTGAAAAGAAAAAACAACAAAGGTACAGGTTTTCAAAAATTGTAAATTGAAATTTCATAAATCTATACCGACATTTCACAAATTTTTAATCTTTGAAAAATTTGTATTCAAATTTCAAAATACGTGCTTCACTCACCGGCAGCATTAGCACGGATTATCAAATTGTTCAATTTAATGACGGGCCGGAGGATGACCCGCTCCGACTTCCCGGTAAAACTAGAACTCGTATGAATCTTGAGAATGAAGCGTTCGTCTTGTTTTAGTAGAATGACGACCATGTCGTTTAGTAGAACCAACTGAACATCCTGTAACACCTCTGACTTTTGTTTGTTTGACTTGATTTTCCAATGGAGCGGACTCTCGTGGATAAGTTTATGAGCTGTAAGATCAAGATTCTGCAAAACAACAACAAAAAGATCCAGAAATTAGATAGAATCTCAAAAACTTTCAAAGGGATACAAAGTATCAAGAAATGTTGTTTTTGTTTAGTTTTTAACCAACCCTCAGTTCATTGATGAAATTAATATCTGGTTTATCCACCCCTTTCTCCAGGGACAGGATCCCTTTCTCCAGCGATGACTTGTCGAGCCTTCCTTGAATCTCGAGTAGACGCTGGAAATCCTCTGCCTCCTTCTTCGAATGGTTCACACTGTTCAGGATCTCTTTGCTCATTTCCAATGTCCTCTGTATGGACTTGTACTCTTCTGATTCTGGAGGGCCGGAGGCGTAGTGACAAAGTTTTGAGAACATGAGGGGGTACTTGGTAAGTCGTTGCATGACCATAGGAATCATATCTTGGATTTGGAGGCGACGGCAGACGACGTCTTGCTCCGCCTCTTGCAGGAATGCATTCAATTTTGGACTCTTTTCTCGTCGTTCCTTTAGGGCCTTGAGGCCAATCTGTTGACGGGCACAGCACGTCGCCGCAGCCTTTTTAAAGTTTTCCGACATTTCTCCATCAAACTGCGCAAAAGCAACACAAATTTTAACAACATCGCACAAACGTGTACAAACTTCAATAAAAATAGAAAAGTAGGCGTGTCCCCATACAATTTCGAGAAGGAGAGGTCCAATATCACCAATGAGCGGATTTTCTTTTCTCTTCCTCTTGAGGGCCGTGTTGAACTTCCCATGGATTTCCAGCATGTCTTCCCAACTCCCAAATAACATTTGAATTAGCTCAGGGGGGAGGAGTTGCTGCGTACGGATGGGACGATGGAAGAGTCTGTCAACCACTTTCAGGTTACGAACATGAGACCGCTCGGTATGGAACAGTTCTGCAAAAACAACAAACAAAAGCATTTGAAATCAGGTGCTTTTTAATCCTCCATTGGTTTATATGTGGCCAGTCGCCAAGCGACATTGATATCCTTTGCTTACCATTGAGAACTTCTTGTCTTTTCTTCTCGCGTGGTTCCAACTGGGATAGAATGTTATCAGGGACTTCTTTGCTCCAATCAGGTGGGTCTTGCTCCACTTCGATATCACTGTCACCTTCCCATGACTGCTGGGTGGGTCTGTAGGAATCATGGCCAAGGAGGCTCGACTCGTCTCCATGACGACCCGGGAGGGAGGAGGATGAATGATGTGGTGGCATTTGCTCCAAGGAAGTACTCGGACTATCCGAACTCCTACGGGGTAAAATAAACAAATTCATCAAACACTTTTCACTCCTTTTCATCCAGTAAACTTAGAAAACTTTCAAGAAATATTCAAAACACTCCCCAAAAACTGTGGAATGAGAAGATAAATGGGGAAACTCAAGTTATATTTTTTGAGACAAAATCTATCATACCTTGCTGAGAGGCTGGAATTGGAAGCACTGGAGTTGTTTGTATCCGACAGAATACGATTGGAGTCGAGATCAACATCACTGAAACACAAAATATAAAACAGTTTTAACAAAGTTAACAACATGTCCATCACCGATAGCGCATGCGCATTTTCCTTTTTATTTGCAGCGCATCAACATAAATGTAATTGATAACTGCTCTTCTTGTTTCCAGAATCCAAAGGGCTTTTTTCCGGTGATTGCAAAAGGGCATAAAAGTCCAGGGGATGAAATTGGATGAAAGATTACAAGGGTAAGAGGAAAGAATGCCATAATGTCCTCTTAAGTCACTCTGGCAAGAGCCAATAAAATCCAAAGTGCCTTTCTTCGCAAACGCATTCTACAAACTTTCCCTTGCCCTCCCTAAACTGTACTTTCACTACCCCTTGTACATCGTCAATCCCAAGTCCCTTAAGCCTTGGAATTCACTTTCTCACACTCCATTTCCCCCATACACGTTTCTCCAGGAAGTTCCAGCATTCCAATTTATTTTTCTCCAGTAATTTAACTCGCCCGTCTTAACTTCAACGCTTAAGAATCTAAACGCCCAGTGCCGTTCTTTCCACTTACAAAAGTCCCTTTTCATACCAGAATCACCAGAATCCATTTAAGCGAATGAGGAAATGGGACTTAAAGACGCTCCAAAGTGATTTTAAAATACTTCCAGGCCCAAGGCTGTAAAAGGAATACGAAAATCATGCACATCACCCTTGAAAATCAAACACTGGAAACTGGAAAATAAACCTCGCTGGAAGTGCTGGAGCATTTTCCCTGACTGGAGCAGGAAAGGAGTAAAGGGCGCTTGAGATCAGATTGCCAGGACCTGTTTTAGGTTTAAGAATAAACAGATAGCAGATGGTGGTGGGTAAAAGTTCTTCCACTAATGGCTCTTTTCTCTCCTCCAGCGTTTCCAGCGTTTATAATTTCCCAAAACATTCCCTCCTGCCTCATGGAGGAATGGGAAAGTTAACTTTCACTTAAACTTGGATGAAAAACACACGCCGGGGGAAAAGTTCATGAACGATGGGGTCAAAGTGACTAAAAGTGAGCAACATTTTGATAATCCATGAATCGATTTCAAAAACTTTCCAACTTTCTTTAATTACTTGTTATTTTTCCAAAAAAAAATGCGACAGGAGAAGGTGACGTGTCCAAAAGTAGGGCAAATGACAACTTAAAAACCTTTAACCCAATTACCCAGTCGAAAATCCCTCCATCAGTAAGAACAAACGGATTTTTGGTTAAAAAAAATATACAAATTTTCCTTTTACTGGAGATGTAAATGAAAAGAAAAGACGCGTGTCAAGCACACATCTGCTTCATCCCCATCGCCTAAAGTCAGGCCGAGAGTACACATGTCACTTGTACAAACAAACAATTTGGACGCAAAATGAACCCCAAACTTCATACATTTCCAAAAAGACAATGGAGGAAACATAGGAATTGTATTGCATCGCCACATAATATGGAGAGTAGTTTTTAGGCAAACCTTTCAGAAAAACTCCGCCGATCTCCAGAAGTCGAGGAAAAGTCTTCGACGAGGATTGGTTGACTGGGACCAACGCTACTCACGTTACTCGTCGTCGTCATGTCGTTCCTCTCGTGGCCCATGAGACTCCTGACGGATAAAACCAAGACGGGCGAGCAAACTCAGCTAGGTCGCAGAACTTAGGTTAGGTCAGCGCTCCAACACTTTCAACATGCCTAGGGAAGGTAGGTCAAGCGGAATGTCCAACGATGCGACCCGTTGAAACTAAGAGACCTCGCTTTGTTTCCACGTTACAAATGCTACTGGACCGATGTTCGGACTTGTTGACCAACTTTGTAGGAGTTTCTAGCTGCGTCACGAAGCTGCGATCCGGCGATCGGGACACTTTTAAACTTTCTCCTCCATTCATCAGATGAATGGAGAAAACAATTGACCACCAACACGAAGGGAAGGGGGATTCCGAGACAGATTTACGAGATCCCTTGTTACGCTCGGACATAAATCCTCCTCGTACACCACTCCATTGAGGAAGTAAACTTTTCTAACTGGTCGTCGTCGCGTTCTGTTTTCTGTTGGGGGGAAACAGGCTAAAAGCTACCCGGGAGTTTCAGCCCAGGCGTCTTAATGATGCAAGACAGGAAGGCAAACTGCTCGTTTATTGGAAAATCTTCCTTCCCTTCTTCCTTGCTCCCACATGCGTGTCCTGTATTTGAAATTAATTCACACTAACTCTCAATTTCGCCAAAAAATATATCAACTGGAGGAGGAGGGGAAAGTACTGTCAACTTGTCCACGGTGTTGGTGGGGGTGATGACTTGGCGCCGCGGCGGCGGTGGGAGTGCGGGAGTTGTACTGTGGTAATCTAGAATGATGACAGGATCGTATATAAAAGTCCGAGAAAGTAGGGCCCAGCCCTCCTTCCCATCCCAAAACAACCGCAATAACAACAATAATTCCGGACAGAAGCTTTTTATCAAATTCCACCACAAGGAAATACGAGGGGGTCTCCAATACGACCGAATTCTCTTCACCTTCAACAAGATCGAAAAACGAGGAATGAAGGGAGAACCACAAACTTTACTAAAGGCAAAGACTACGAAATTGGGATTCAGCACTCAGATTTCAGTTCTGACGGGAGGTCGAAATTTAGAAATTTAGATCCGGTCTGGCCCAAGGGATGCCTCAACACTGCAGACTCCTGGAGCCTAGAATTCTTCCTTCCATTTGTACTTTTAGGTTTATGAATGGGAAGATATAAGGAAATTTGGCTCTAGTGATGGAGGAATCACCACGAATTCTGTCATTGGAACGATCTGGGAAAACGTCGGGAGACGACTGAGAATAGAACAGAACTGAGGGAGACCAATTCGCTAAAAAGACGCTTCTTCCTTTTGTGTAAACCAGCAGGAGGAATGGAAGGAGAAAGCGCTTTCACTCCAATCGACGCCCTTTCTCCTCCATAACAAAATGGAGCGTTACAAAAGGAGCTACTGGATTATTACAACTCCAGGAACGTTTAATAAAATGCCTCCTACCCTTTAATCCATTCTCCCCTTCTCCTTTACTCAAAAGAATGCCGACTTGCAAATAATTTCAGTCAAACTCGTTGGGTTTCCAACGTCGCCAAGGCCAAGCAACTGCAAAACTTTCCTTGCAATGGGAATTCAAAAAAAGGTTCTTGAATTCTCTGAATGGAGCTCACAGGTGCTTCTGATTATGAATGGGACCGGGTGACGCTAATTCTAAAACGAGAGACAGACAACTGCCAACAGGGGTGGCACGCGTCGGGCCAAGGCTGTAAATTTACTCACGAGGGAACCCCGCAGGGTGACGCCTTCCGTTTCCAAGCCAAATCCCTTAACCGCCTGGTGTCATTTTGAATCTCGTAAAATTTTCCCTGCTGTATCGCTCCCAAGGATCAAAATAGCGCACCGCCATTTTTAAAAATTTGAAAATCGGATTTGCCCTAAGTTCTGGCGGGGTCAGGGTTACAAGGCGTGAGGTTCCCTCTTGAGCGTAGTTCATATTAGAAATTGAGAGTAAGTTAGTTTATCTTCCTTCCTTCATTTTGAAATGAGGAAGATTAGTTATTCTAAAGATAGAATTTAGATGGAAATGTCTTCTTCCCCTCCTAAAAACAACTTGATTCAAATGACAGGAGGAGGAATGAGGACTAAATTCATTTACAGTAAGTCATTAAAACAAAGGAGAGTTGTAGTACAAATAGCTCCCGTAATCCATTTATCCTCTCCCGTCTTAATCTACTTTTCAAATCAAATTTAGAACAAAAGACAAGCCCATTCCATCTGCACTTCTAAACAAGAACACTACTGTTACTTTATTAATCCCATTCTGAGTCCAAATGGAACGACCCACCTGAGACCATTCGCCACTACTCATGAGACGCAGAGGCACTTGCTCAAATTTTCAAAGTTGGGTATTGCTGTCCCATATTTTGGTAAAATAAAAACTGCCATGAACCTCTTGCATACTTTGCCAAATTGCTTTGCCCGTGTCCTTTAACTAATTCGACATTTGGGACTCGTAGGAGCATCTTTGGTAAGTTTGATTCACAAGAAGCCTGCCTGGAAACGCTGTCGCCCCAATGTCGCCCAATGTCACTCCATTCTCAAATGTCAGGATTCTCATCCCATTCGCATCGCTCCAGTTCCTACCCCTGGAAAAGTTATGAGCCCAGCGTCCTTCAAACCAAGAGCTTCGGGAGAGCCTCCAGGACTCAAGGGGAATTTGATGACATTTGACGTCCAAGTAATAAGGTCCTCAAGCCCTGGACAAAACGGAGGGTGGAAATCCTTTTGTCCTGACCTATTTATCTAGTGGCCAAATCATGAGCAAACAATGGGCTTGGCGCCAGTCGCTTGCCATTTCCAGTCATCATTCCTTCTTTTATTTCTCCGTTTCCTTGGGGAGATACGGAAGTGGAGTGTGAGCTAATAAGTTTCCTCCATTATACCCAGTCCATCCACCATTCCAGGCTTCTGGAGAGCCTAGGGAGGTGCTGCTGGAGGAATAGTCTCCAATGATGGACATCTCTTTAATGGAAGTGATGATGATGTTAGGCCCTGGAGAAAGGAGCCATTTATCTTACTTTTCTCCAGCTAAAAGTCCAGCTAGCACCTGGCCCATATTCCATTATACAGGAGGGTAGCAAGGAAGAGCAGGAGAATGGCCATAAAGATTACACAATCACCATCTTCCCTATCTTTTCATTAGTCATTAGCCATTTACTAGGACCAAACTAGGCCAAGTTTCCTTCAAAACAAATCTTCTTCGTCTTCCACCTTTTCCTTCACTTGTGCCAATTTTACGTCAATCAGGAAGAAATCAATAAGGTTAACCTTTTCCATTAGCGTTTCGGCAAAACAACGGAATCACTTTCAACGTCACGTTCTTCCCTACGAGGCTGACGGTTGCCAAAAAAGCAGAAACCTTGTAAAATCGGGTGCTCACGAGGGAACCTCTCTCCATGTCTACCCTCCGCTTCAAATCAAAATCCGTAAAAGGCGCTGGAGTTTGGTTGTCGTCGGATGGTTATACCCGGCGAGGTTCCCTCGTCAGTAAAATCTACGCAAGAAAACTACGCGTTAGCACGGACAGGCGCTACCGGGAAGAGCAAAGACGCAGTTTTGCTATGGATTTCGTAAGTCGCTGCTGGTTGTTGGCTTTGGAGCGATGAGCGGCGACATTTTCTGGAGAAAGCGTTAGTTTGCTAGATTCCGGAAAGAGTTGAGCTCCATCTTACCTTGACTTAGTTAGACTGGGATCACTGTGCTTTCTCCTTTGACCCTCTCTGGGCTGTTTCTGAAAGTGAAAATATTTCCAAAATCATTTCATAGAGTCCACTCTCTCTCCTTTCCTTTGTTCCTTTTCCAGAATTTAGTTACCCTCTTCCCCTCCTTGCAACTTTCCGACCTCCCAACAATGTTTGATGACCTCCGGGGCTCTTGACTTGGGCTGAAATGGAAACAATATAAAATGAAAACTCATTGAAACTGGTAAACATTTGTCAACGATTCCGTACAAACTACAATAACCCTCGACTGTCTAGTGTCTACTGTTTAGTTACCTCAAAGAGCCGCAGGCTAGTCCATACTGGACGCATTTGGCATGATGCTTACAAGCAAAACTTTCTGCGCGTATTAATTCCCCATTTGCACCCAAGTAGGATCTCCACATAATTTCCACTTCACTAACCTTCCCAAATGCAAACTGATGGAAAGTTCCGCACTTTCACCACAATTAGCCTCCTGAATTTATAATCCGGAAAAGCACTTTGGGCCTTAATCTCTTATCATTACACAAACTTTGTCCAGAAGATTTTAACGTGAGTGACAAGTAGCACAACTCCCTCCATCCTGTCCCTCCGATATTAACCCACGCTCGTTTCCTGTCAAAAACTCCCGACAACTGCTGGAGTTACGGTTTTAATAAAAATAAACTATAAGGGGATATGTAACCAAGGCAAAAGGCAAGTCGTAATAAATGTTGCCCTTTAAATATGATGAGACGAAATCAATACCGGAATCGTTACTCCCCTCCCCTTTTCTGTTTATTCTTTGCAATAAACTGTAATTTTAGCATAATTCATGTAAACCTCCACTTGGCAGGAACAAATAGTCGGTGGTTTCCAATTCCCAGAAACCAGGAAAAGAATTTCAATTTATTCATCCACCACTGGGATTCCAGACACAAAACTACCACGGCACGACCACATGAAAACTTTTCCAAGGACCATCAAACTCTTGTTTCGTGTGTAACTTTTTACGAAATAAATTTTACCATATTTAAAAGAAAAAAAATGTCAATAAATTCATCAAGGAATCCTAAGAATTCGAAAGAAATAATCGATAAATTTTTTAAGAAATCGTAAAAGGTTACGAAAAATTTCCATGAATTTCTAAAGGAATCGTAAGAATTTGCAAAAAATTTCAATACATTTCTGAAAGAATCGTAACAATTTGTAAGAATTTTCAAGCAATTTGTAAACGGAATCGTAAAAATTTGCAAGAAATTTCTATAAATCTTCCTATGAATCCTAAGAATTTGCAAGAAATTTCCATAAATTCTTCAAGGAATCGTAAAAATGCTCGAGAAATTTCCATAAATTTTTAAAGGAGGTAAAACAGTTTGCAAGAAATTACAGGATGCATTTGTGAAGGAATGTTAAAAGTGTCCTAGAAATAGCGATAAATCAAGGAATTCTAAATTTTTGAAAAAAAATAAAATAAAATGCTTGGCTTACTGTTGTTGTTGTTCGTGTGCCTCATCCTCATAAGTGGACCCGTCTTGGGTTACCCGTTCTTCACTCAAAGTGTCTGGTCTCTTGTCATTTTTTAAATTTGTAGAACTACTCCCACTGCTCGATAAAGGTTTTTCCCCTGCAAAACCAAAATTTAATAAAATTAAAGAAAAATCAAACTTTCATGCCTCTCAAAAGGCATCAAAGCAAATTATGTGAGTTCTTCTTCCATGGCCCAACTTCCTCTTGATTTCTTCCCCGGTAACTCAGAATTGGGCAAATGGGTTCAATCACTCCCATAAATTGCACAAAGGCAAACTTATATTTGCCGGCCTTTCTAAGTCACTCCACCGACTTGTCATCCCAAATTGATTTACGTCAAACTTGTCCAGCTATTGCCAAAGTTCAAAGAAAATCCGCAATAATCTTGGATGCATGAACCCATTGCCAAAAAACAATCAAGACAAAAGAAATCCTGATACGTCGGTCTACGAGAGCGGAATGGCAGGATAAAAGATTCAATCCCCATCCAATAAATCTCCAGCGACGCTCATAACTCTGTCAACTCTCTTTGCAATTCAGATAAAGAAAGGCGACAATTAAATCCATCTCCCTACTTTCCCACGCCAAGGGCCACACAACTCCAAAAGAAATAGCGACAAGCCACTTCATGTTACCAGCGACATGTCACCGCATGTAACCCAAAAGGTCAACCCATATTCCCACTTGCTTACGCGGTGGTTGACTTGATGACATTTTGCCCAACCCCAGTAATCCATTTCCTCTGACTCCGACCAGGAAGGCAGCTGACGCAGAGCTCGACTTTACTTTTCCGGCGGGTGACACTGGGGATGACGAGGAGGAGATTGAGGCCGACGTCAGGAGAGAGGATGCGACAATGCGTAATGGGAGTTTGGAGACACCCGGCGCAGGCGCAGGACCACCCTCCTGACTACTTTTAGAGGACTTGGATGCCTTGGACTTTGAAATCTTTGGTGAAGGCGGGGACTTGGCCTCCTTGACCACCTTTGATGAAGCCGGGGACTTGGACTTGCCCATCTTTGGTGATGCCGGGGACTTGGCCTCTTTTGACCCCTCGTTCTTCTCAATCCACATGGGGGGCGGTGGAAGTGGTCGCTTCGGGCTCATTGTCCCAATTCCAGAGTCACTTCGAGAGCAACTCCTCGTTAGGTTCCTGGTAGATGAGGAAGAGGCTGAGAACGGGATGAGAGGCGGGCAGGAATCAAAGTCCAAATTCGGCGTGTCCAGAATTGAAAGTGAGTTACGCTGGGAATTTAAAACAGGAGGGGATGGTGGGTCTGGCGGCGGGGCAGGAGGAGTATCGAGATAAAAGATCGAACCCGCTGATTTCCTATTCTCTCCTTCCATGCTCCCGCGTTTGCCCACCACGGGCGGAGGATGCCCAACGTCGTTGACCCCTGAGCCCATTGACGCCTTGGCCCCTGCAGAAGCCTCCTGTTGCCCATGTGGGAGTGGAGGGTGGAAGAGGTCAAAGGTCGAGTGGAGGCTGTGCCTGTAACGGGGTTCATTCATCAGGCGCTGGACCGGCGTCTCCTTCCGCCTCAACACCGTGGGTGGGATTTCTGGAATAGACATTGTCGTCGCCCCCGAAGGTGTCGCCGCCGCGAGAGGCGACGGTGTCAACTTTGTACTGGTAGGAAACTCGTAAAAGTCTTCATGTGAACTTTGTGTCGCGCGGATGAGGGCGACATTGGGATGCGACTCTGTCGACGGCGTCCGCTTCGGGCCGTAGACAAAGGGGTTAAAGTTTACAAATTCCCAGTCAGCCCCAACTGTTGCGGCGGCAGTGGGTGATGATGAGGGGAGGTCATGCCCAGTTCGGGTCGTGCCCTGCTTCCTCCTTTTGATCCTACTCTTCAGATTATGCATCTTGACAAGGTCAATGATTTCCAACCACATGTCACCTGGGCGACCACTGAGACGACCACTGGCTGTCCATTCCAGCGACAAAGCGATGCACGACTCGTAGTGTCAACAACCGTAAATTACAAACCCACAGTTGAATGAATTCTTCCAAAATTCTTCTTATCATCGTCTCGTCTACTGTTGGTGTTGGCTAATCTCCTTCCACGACTAAACTGAACTGAGATGTCAAACAAAAACGCAAGTGGAAACAAGAAGGATTTATCATCCCCAGAATAATGACAATACTAACTGCAGTTGTTCTGGTGTTGTGTCATGTTCAACCCCCCATAACCACTACCACCACTCGTCAAAAAGAAACGTCGAAACGCATTGTTTTATGGTCCCTCGGCGTCGTATGACGTAAGACAAAGAAAATGAAGAACTGGGGGTGGCCAACGTGGAATGCACACGGAAAACTAATCAACCCGAGTCTATACCGTAGTTTGCTCCCAAAATTTGTATTAGCGATGAGTAATCCCAAGATGTTGTTGTGCGATTTCTGGAATGAATGAATGCTTCGTCTCATCAGAGGCACTGTACAGGTGAAAAATCCCAATTAGTAATCCATATCCATGGAAACTAAGATATTCTACCTCATCTCGTAAGAATTTCAAAAAAACTTCACCAAATGTCTCTTTGCAGAAGTAATGGACACTTGTGTCCTCAAAAGTCCTTCAGAATCCACTTCAACTTTGGGTCGTTTTTAGGAAGGCACTTGAAATCACTTGCAGAAAAACAAGATTTGGAGTTGTGTTTCGCGGTAACCGATTCCTTCAAGTGTTACTGCAAAAAAAAAGTGTCGAATCTGCACTTATCCCATTCCTAAATGCCTGGCATCCCCCGAATGAGTTTATTCACTACTACTCAAACTCAAGAGTGCAATTTTAGAGAGGCACGAACAACAAAGTGCAAAATATTGCGAAAATTGTCTTGAACCTTTGTCAGCACTTTCCTTCCTCGCAAAATATTTTTTTGGTAAATTTTCCAGGAAAGGATATAACAACACACATCCCACTTGGATTTGAGTGGAGTTTTTTTTATATATATAACTGTAAACTGGCCAAATGTTGACCAACTCTAACTGGAAAATGTCCCAATAATCTTGGATGTTTAGGGTTATTCCGGTGGAAAGAGGAAACTGAAACTGGAAATTAGAGGACAACCACATACACCGTAAGGCAGCTGTTATGATTCAAATGGACTTTTTCAATGGTACGAGTCCAATACTAATCCTACCGGAAAACCCCTCTAACTTCCAAGAACTAACTAATAATATCAGGGAAGGAAAAAGTGGTGCAACCAAGTAGCGGGTGGGAAGTTTTGAGGCCTGCATTACCGTTTCGTACCACGCTAAAAAATTTAACTGGAGAGTCAACTTGTGTCAGAGATCATCGCCATCACCATCCCTTTTCGTTTCGTTCAAAAATAGACAAGTAAATTTTCAGAACTTTTAAAAATTTGATCCGCCTTGAACCGGCAGAACAAAAATATATCCCAATATTATGTAAATTTCAACTATAAAAGAACCCGGCCTCATAGAACAAATTTTGTAAGTGTAGATTTTTCTGGCTCTAAAGATAAAAAAAAACCGTGGCACCGGAGCAAGTCAACAGAGGGACAGAGCGAAAGCATAAAGTATAACCCAGCCACTTAATAAAGTAGGGCTAAACAACCCTAAATAAATTTGTGGAAGTGTGTGTTACTACATGCACCGACTTGGGAAGGAAAAGCTTCCAAATCCAAGAGCCATGGGCAGGGCCAACCTTGGGACCAGCAAAAAAGGGTACAGACCACAAGGGTACACGGGGGTACTTCCTTTTGTTTTCCCGAGAAAGGAGCAACCTGCAACACATCCTTGCAGGTTCCTTGCATCCATACCTACATACCTTGCAGGTTCCCTATTTAACTTTTATGAGAACCAAGATATGGGGTTTAAAGAATCAGAGGATCTGGTGGTTAGAACGCAAGTAAGTGGATCCCAGCAGGAGTCAATTCTGATCCACTCATCACTTTTTCAACTTTTACCCCCAGGGGGACTTAAGAGTTACACTTGGAATCCACATTCTTAAATCTGCCCAACTCAGCATCTTTCCAAATCCCAAATCCCATAATCTCCAGATCATAAAGCTCATCCGCGCGTTAATGACGTTGCCATGCCTCATAAATGTAATTTTAGCCCAATTTCGCGAACTTGCCGAGATGTCTCAAAGGACGCCATGACATGTGACATGACGTGGTGACGTAATTTCCCTTTCGACCTGCACCACAACCAACTGTCCTAATAATAATGGAAAATCACCAACACACGGGTTCGGTCCTCCAGTCAGTGTCACATTTCATTCGTCTCTGTCACATTGTGTCACTCCTCCAAATCCAATTCTCAGGTTCCATGTCCCACCTAACCAAACTTCAATCCCTCTGTCTCTAGTCTTTTGTTTTTGCTTGGGCGGATGTGAGTAAGATGGAGAAAAACAAAAGGCAGGACAAGTGACAGTTCTTGTGAAAATGTTTAGTGTAGTCGGGAAGGGAGATACGGTTCCATGGAAAAATACAACTAGCAAGGGAACCGCATAGGGTGTCACTCGTCCGATGAAAAAAGAATTCCTTCAGCCCGGTAAAAAGTAGGCTCTGTCCATTAAAGCCGTCTCGCGAAAACTCCTGCTTTTTGGACCCACCCCCGCGGCCCTGGGTAGCGCGACGCCCTGAACGAAAACATGGATTTTGGTTGCATGGAATCGCATCGGTGGGTGACACCGCGTGTGGTTCCCTCGTCGGTTATATTTTAGTGTATTGGATTTAAACGTCGTAAAAATCAAAGGAACTTCCTTTCTGTGCTCTAACTCCATTCCAAATCCATTTCAATTCCCATTACAGTTTAAGGGGAAATCAATAATTCACTAACTGAAAACAAAGTTAGTGGACTGCCCAATATCCCAATTCTAGTCCTTCCTTTCCTAACGCTTATTTACAAGGAGCCACAACGGAAAGGAGCTTGAAATATTAAATTTTATTGACACGGTGACACGAATTTCGCTCTTGTGCCAATCCACATAAAATAAACCCCGTTGGTAATCAATGTGCTACTAAATTCCACTCCAGTTCCTTCCCGCTCCTCCTTGAATTCTTAATGAGATGATTTGATTGGAAGGGGAAAACAAAAAAGAGGGCACGTTCCCCCGTCAAGTGGTTCAAGGTCAAACACCACTCCAGAGCAGCGGAGGGAACAAACGCCCATGCCTAAGCACAGCGCTGACCTTGACCTTGTTTAAGCGTAAGCGTACCTGCGGAAGAGGATGACGCTGTAGCAGAGGAAGATGAGTTAGAGTTGCCCCATATTGGGAGTTTGAGTAGTTTTTTGAAACTGGAACTACGCTTGAGGGAGCCCCCAGTTGAGGCTCGTCCATCGCCATGCTGACTTTCCATAAATGTACCATCCACCCACTTCATTTAAAAATTTGTAAAATCACACCCAGAAATTCACTTGTCCCAAACTTGTTCAAACTTGCAAAAATGACTCGAATTCCAAATTCATGGCTACAGAATTGCACAGGAGTAGGAGCAGGTGACGGGCGTCAATTTCTTTAAATGAAAGTAACTAACCACTTCAATTGTTTCGCCACCCCAGTAAGGGCACGTCTTATGTCGTCACTCTAAATTTCTCAACTAAAGTTCCATTGTCTTCCATTTACCCATAAAATTCATCGAAACTTTAATTGCTCATAACAAACACTTTCCAACAGCAGAAAATATACGGGGTGGAGGTCGTCCGCAGCACAGAACTGTCAACCTGTCACTTCCAGTGGCGACACGTTCCAGCACGTCCCCACTCGGTGCGGTTTCACGAGTCACTGATCCCCGATCCCCGTCCCGGGGTTTACTGTCCCAGGGGTCAACGAATAATGAGGTCCTTCACTTAAAACTTGTACGCTTCCTCTATAAATATTTACAGCGCTCCAGCCCCTCGGTGGTGGTGGCGGCGGGACTTTATGAGACCACAAAATTAACAACTTTGGTGGTGAAAGGAGCTCCTTTTTCACCCTGCGTCTCTTCCGACAGTCCTGGTGAAAGTCAATGTCATCTCCAGGAGCACTCAGATTTTAACGAAAAAACTACTCAAAAAACCCACTCAAAATGACAGGAGATACGAAGATACGACAAAGTTTCCCAGATGACACCGAAAATCTAAAAGTGTCCCCGTCACGTCTAGTACTTTTCACCACTTAACTTGGCCCTTCTCCGTCCGTTTGACTCACAAATTTGTGCCAAATTAAAAATTAAAGGCCAAAATCAATAATGCTGCATCTCCAAAATCCCCTGGAAGTTTGGAAATATTTCCACGTGGCACGGTGGGTGGTGGGGATGCGACAGGGGAAAACTTTGTTATTTCCAGTTAGAATTGATTCAGTGGAATTGCGTTTCCAAATCCACCTTTTCCTACTGACAAACCGTGACTAGAAAAAGTATAATTAAGCTCGTCCTCCTCAGTAGTACCTCCGGCGTGTGCCTACTTTCCACTGAGCGTGTTTTCCGCAGTTTCCTTGAGTAAAGGACGAGGAGTGGAATAGATGATCAGTGAATTGTGTAAAATATTCCTCACATTTACCTCTTTGTCCTTCAATTTAAATACAATGTAAAAATATGCTTCCCCTTTCTTCCTCTCATGGGTGATGATCTGCATTTGCCTTGCCTTTTCCCTTACGCTTTATGTTTCCTTTTGCTATTTTGTTAAGTCAAGTGTGGGATGGGAGTATTCCGTCACCACCGCCACCCAGTTTCCATGCAAGCGCTTCTTCATGCCAATTTCTGTGTAAAGCTCCACTCTTGGGCCAAAATAACCTCAAAACACTATGACACTCTGCCACTAAAATAAAGTTGGATGATGAGATAATACAGATTCACCCAGTCCACCACCACCCTTGTCAATGTCAAGAAAATGAAACTTAGGTGCTACCAGGCTACTGCGTCAGTCAAGTCAAGTCCAAAAATTACACAAAAGGAGCTTCCTGCACCACACTCCGTTTCTTACTGAATCCCTTGCAAAATTTCAGCAACACCTCAACGAGTGAGCTCTTTTGACAACTTATCAAAAATAGAGGACCAAAAGATGAGTCGGGGATTAACTGATTAGTTGAAAACGGGTCAAAAGCTTCAAAACTGGAAGCTTTCCGTTGATGTGAGGTTAGCTTACCACAAAAAACTGAAGCCTCCCTCACTCCAGCCTTACTGGAAACGGAAGTGAGGTTTATTACATTTCTGGAAAGATTCTTTCTTCATCCCCCTTCTCCTTTCTTTCCTTGGGGAGAAAATTACGGTTGTGCCTCTGCCGGGTGCTGGAAAGATGCACAAGCGCCGGATCTTTTCTTCGATCGCAACTCCCGGGAATGAAAAGGCTGGAAACGGGCTAACCGGCATTTGGAAGGGAGAAACCTGGGAAACGGATGCCACGA
>JAQIWD010000572.1:0-19484 GCA_034694825.1 Anurida granaria
CCGCGCTCGAGAAGTCATGTGACTTAATTTTGGGGTCACGTGACTAAAATTTGAATTCGCGTGGCGCCCCTCCTTAATGTGATCAATCACATTTCATCACAGGCTGTGATAATCACAGGGACAACTCTGGGATGGACGTTGCAATTTTGTGTCGAAGCATAGCGTTGAGAGGACTCCAAATTCGAGGGGTCCATATCCATACCAATCAATGTTTGGAACCGCTCATTCTGCACAACCTTTCAACCCGGGTCAGGTATTTTTCTTCTGCCCGGCAGCAGGGACGTCCAGTAAAGACAAAGCGACCACCAAGAGAAGAAAATGATGACGAGGAATGGAAAACTAAAAGCGTGAGTGGCTACTGCAAAACTGCAGTTATTGTAATTCATATAATTTACTAATTCATTCCCAAATTCTCTTGCTTAGACACGGCAGCGGGCACCAAGTTTCCTGGACACCTTAAGAATACACGTCAAAGGAGGGACTGGAGGACAAGGTAAGACACAATTAATGGGCTGTCTGATTTGAATTAATCATGTTGTGATAGATTGGCAAGTTGCGTCAGTTATCAGTGTGATGCCTTTCTAGGAATACCATACAGAGGTGGGACAGGTGGTAAAGGTGGAGATATCGTAGCCGTTGGTGAGAAAGGTAAGTAGAACAAGAGTATCATTGATTGCAGCGGCTGCATCACGAAGATGATCTTATTCGTAAGGAGAATTATTGATAAATGAGAGTTACATTTTAGAGTTGACGCTGAAGAAACTGGTGGAGAAATACCCTTTGAAGAGGTTCGCTGGAGAGAAAGGAGGGGATTCTAGGTTATTCTGTCTTATTGGGGAATCAGCTAAGCCAACAATCATCAACGTCCCTTTGGGAATTTCAGTCATTTCTGAAAAGGGCCACAAATTGGGTAAACCAACTACTTTATTCGGAATCACAACTGCTAAATGAGAATTGACAAAATGGGATTTAGGTGACATAAATTCAGATGGCGACCAAGTGGTACTTGCTCGTGGTGGATCTGGTGGTGCTGAGCAGAATGGATATGCGTGCCAGAAAGGAGAAACACAGAATGTCATCTTGGATCTTAAATTAATTGCTGATGTTGGTTTCGTTGGGTTTCCTGTGAGTACAAGTGCAGTTAATTAATGGGATTGCGTCCAAGCAAGAGGTCGTTTCATGACTTGGCCTTTTTTCAGAATGCAGGGAAAAGTTCCTTACTTCGAGCCATTTCGCGTGCAAAGCCCAAGGTCGCAGCGTATCCATGTAAGGGATTCTAAGTCACCTCCATTTTCCGATGCCAGTCACCAAATTCTAAATGCCGGCTTTTGATTAACAGTTACGACGCTACGTCCAAACGTTGGGATCGTCGAGTACGACAACCTCCGGCAGATTTCATTGGCTGATCTACCAGGACTCATCGAAGGGGCTCACGCCAATAGCGGAATGGGACACAAGTAAGGGTATTAATAAGTTCGATGAAGGATGCTTGCTTCTTATCACATTTTGACCATCTCACAGATTCCTGAAGCACGTGGAGAGGACGAAGCTTCTGCTGTTCGTTGTCGATCTCGCTGGATTCCGCCTTGGTCCCAACTACCCACTACGTTCCCCCTTGGAAACAATTCTGCTCCTAAATCGTGAACTGGAGTTATACCGATCGGATCTTACAGAGAAACCTGGTAAGGCACCACCACCACCATTTTTTTCCATTTTGCAGCGAAGCACTGGAAGGGAGTGATGAGAGTAATTTCGATATTTTCAGCCGTGCTAGCACTAAACAAGACTGACCTCCCAGACTCATTCCCGACCCTTCTGAAAATTCAAGACCTTTACTCTGACGAAGAATTGCTGAGAAAGGCCATTAGAACGATGCCACCGGAATGCAGGCCAGAATCTCTCGTCAAGTAAAACCTCACTCAACTCCACCGCGTGTCGTGTCGTATCAAGTTGTTTAATCAAATCTGCTGTTCTTTTTAGATTTGACAAAATAGTGGGAATCTCTGCCCTACGAGACAAGGATTCTGTACTCATTCTTAAAGATATTATTCGGAAAGTAATTGACGTAAACGATGACATTCAGCTGGAAGAATACACCAACGCACGGTTCGTGAAACCTCTTGAATAAAGTATTCTGGATAATTAAACACCTTAGATTAGGGTTTATTTTTTTTTACAACTAAACCCTTCCCAAGAGTACCTTTCAGTAGTTATTTAAATAAACTTAAGAAATTGTTTGAATTTACCGAAGCAATTGCATTGGCGGATGAACCTGCTTAGATGATTTGCTCCATTTCCCGGGCGTACTCAATAGCGTCTTTGGCCAGTTCCATCGATGGGATTTGGTCATCATGCTTCCCCTCCGCGTAAAACTTGTAGTAGCCGTCGGAAAGTTTCCAGTCCCGCTGTGAAACAAAACTTAAGAGATGAACGCGGGGAATCGACGCTTTTCACTGACTTTAACCATTTTACATGGATTCGTAAGATTACCTTTGCTCCGAAGGCGCTGAGTTGGTTGATGGTCAGGTTTAAAGCTTTGGCAGCTGAATCCGGTCGAAGGGAAGTGTAGGATTTCTCTACACAAGCCGCCATTTCCTCTCGGCTTGTATCCAGAAGTAAATCCACAAAGAAGTTGTAGGCCTCTGCCGGAACTGAACGCTTGGCCAAGAAAATCTACAGAACCGAGCCACAGTTATCAATCACGTTCCAAATCTCTTCTCTAGATTCTCATCTTCGTGATTTGACTACCTTATTATAACGCCCTTCCATTAGATATTGCTCCAAGGATACCGCATGTTTGATGTAAACATTTTCCAAAATATGGACATCGGGATGAGCAAAGAGTTCCAACTCGGTATGAAACTCAGCAACACGGTTCTGGCTCAATAGACAAAGTAAATTGAGTCCAAGAAGTTCACACTTGTATGAAGATTCTGGGAGATCATTCCTGCAATAGAACACCTGATTAGTTGGTGTAAATTGAATACAACACTGAAACAATGCAAAATGGTGATTGTACTTGTAGTCCAAGTAGTAACACTTGAGTTGTGCCATGTAACGCTCGAATGAAGGTATATCTTTCTTGGAAATTGACCAGAAGGCTCCAATTTCCAGGACATCACGGGCGATGGTAAGCTCTTCCTTGGAGGATTCCCCACTCGACCCAGGCAAGAATCTTAGATTTGTCAGCGCTAACTACAAGGAAAACAGGAGGACATTAAGGCTATGCTTTCAGTTTTCTGTGTAGATGTAGAAACAATGAAGAATTGGCAGTTACCTTGATAAGGTTCAGCAGTTCTCCACATTTGTCCAAGTTTGGAGATCTACCGGAAGTCCATAAATTATCAAGTTGCTGCTTCAACCTCTGTGCTTCTTGAAGTGCTGCGGTGGTCATACTGAAACTTATTGATGGAAATTCGGATAACTTTCTAAAATTATAGACTTCACTAATCAATTTTTACAAAATTTTGAAGTAAGAAAGATCAATGCATGCATGACTTTGCAAAAGATTTTGCGATTTGAAACCAAAGACTTCGCGCTGAATTTGGAAAAAGAAAGATTTGAGTTGCGGGAGATCATTTCGAATGCAGAAAAAAACAAAACAAGATAAGGCCGGTGGTCAAAATCGCTTCAAATCGCTCCGAATCAGCGTTTTGTTTCTTTCCATTCGATCGGACCGTATTTGGTAACAAGAATCAATTTGTTTCGCCAGTTTCTACTTCCTGGAAAGAAGTTGTTCCTGAAACTTGCGGGATGATGGAAGCAGAAGTCATCGAAATACTACAAGATTTGGGGTAAGTGTCGTAACTCGTAAATTAACTTTTTGTTTTTATGGATCAGCTGAGTGGGTTGTTATGCGATGCTCCTGTCAATTTTTCATAATTTCATGTCCATGGTTGGTTCTTCTAGATATGCACGAGAGTTCGATGAAGCATCTTTGAAGGAGATGCTTGGGAATTTGGATGAATATTCACAACTTGTGTCCTGGGTTTGTAAGGAGCTCAAGACGGGGATGAAAATTGATGAAGCTGTGAACGTAATAGAAGACGATGCGGATGTTCACATCTTTCAGCTCGAACTAAGTTCTCTACTTAAAGGTCGGAATTATTTCTCCATCATCATCCCGGTCCTGGTGGCAGCGAAGGTAAATCAGAGTATTTTGTTTATTTTCAGAACTAGGATGCGTCTATTCGTCAATCATGGGGGTGGATGGAAAGTCCCGATTTGACACCAAAGCCAAACGACTCATCGCCCTGCACTTCTTGCTCACAGAACTTCTTAGCGCTAGAATTAGGAAAGATTTGGAAAAACCGAAGCAGGAAATGAACATCCACTTGGTAATGTCAACTCTGCTTTTCTCAAGAGGAATGATTTACGAAATTCATGTTGATTGTGGATGTTTTCAGGATGAGAGTGACCCAGCTAGGCTACTCAAAGAAATATTGATCGAGATCGGACTTGGAACTCCGCCGGACAATATTACAATTAAAGGCATTTATTCTAAATTGCACGGACGAGCCTCCGAAGTGCAACTGAAATTGAAGGCAGGAGGTGTTGAAATTGATCCTATTTTCACTGGACATCTCAGCGAAGCGCAATGGGAACAGTTGAAGGGTTTACACCATGATTTCCAAGCAGAATACGAAACTAGAAGGAAAATGCTGCTCAAGCGCCTGGACGTAACCATCGAATCCTTCCATGTAAGCTCAAATTTTGCATCTTTGCATCGAACTTCATAGCCCAATATAATATGCGAGATGACTATGTTTACAGAGTGCTAACTGATCTTATTGTGCTTTGCAGTGGTCAGACAGATTAGCTAACAAGAAGAATGAGATGACAACCATATTCAGAAAGCACAGACAACCGATGGAGACAGCACCCGCCGTGAAGTTAAGCGATCTGCTAGCCGCTCGTGTGGATTTGGCCGTGATTGATAAAACTTCTTCAAAGGTTGTAAGAAAGCATACAAAGTCTGCAGTCAACGATGTTATCATTGGAAAAGTTCCTGATCGAGGTGGTCGACCGACCGAAACTCAGGCGCCTCCGCCAGAGATGCCTTCTTGGCAGAACAGACAGGGTAAGCTTTGTATTTGGAAGTATTACTCAAGTATTTCTAAAGAAATTCAAGAAACA
Organism: Anurida granaria; assembly: GCA_034694825.1. Classification (NCBI taxonomy): domain Eukaryota; kingdom Metazoa; phylum Arthropoda; class Collembola; order Poduromorpha; family Neanuridae; genus Anurida; species Anurida granaria. Next base: position 5,137 of record JAQIWD010000572.1, read on the forward strand.
ATCAACTCAAGAAATTCTAAAGTAACACTGCTACTCATGTTTTTATTTTTGTAGCCGGATCCGTTGGGTGGGCACCGAGAGGAGGAGGTCGTGGAGGAGGTGATCGCGGCGGTGGAAGAGGAGGTCGTGGTGGGCGTGGCAATGAGTATGGAGGAAACCGTGGGGGTCATAGCAATGAATATGGAGGAAATCGCGGGGGTTACAACAATGAATACGGCGGCGGTCGTGGGGGGCACGGCAATGAGTATGGACGAGGCGGTGGCGGCGGAGGATCCTCCGGTCACTATGGTACAAACGAGGGATGGCACCGTGGCGGTGGGAGAGGTGGGTATCAAAATCAAGATCGGGACAATGATCGCGGCGACCAAGGTCAAAGGAATTACAACCGCGGTGGTGGAGGAAGGGGCTCCAGAGTTCAAGGAGCTTGGGCCAACAACTACTAACTTTCTTTCTGTAAGTTTGTCATTCATTTAATCTGCCGCTAACTAGAATTAGCTTTAATTCACACGTAATTACAATTCGTAATAGTTAGCAAGTTTGGAAAACGAAATCTCAAATTAAAATAACGTGCTTCATAATTTCTAGTGTTCATCCTCCTCATTTTCGAATTTGATGAGATCGTGGGCGGACGGGTTTTGCTTACATCAGTCGGTTACGTTGCATTTCATTTCATTTTTTTTCATTTTACTGTTACAAAACAGAGCGTAATAAGATTGTTACACAATATCCCCATTTTTGGATTCAATATTTTGTAAGAGTTGGAATTCTTGCTCGATGAAGGAGACGAGGCCAAGGGTCATTTCGTCCCTCGGGAAAACGGCTTTGTCAACTCCAATGACAATTCGCAAGAATCCATCGAAACTTAGAATGGTGATGCTGATCCCAATGTTACCTCTCAGAGGTCCACCTGTAAAACAAGTATCCACCAACGGCAACCCACCAATTCCAGTAGTCCCTGGAGGTGGTCCTGGGAAATTGGAGAGGACCACCGTGGGAAAGTAGTTGGTGAGGGTTGCTCGTCTAATGAACCACGTGGGGAGGAGATTGAAGGCCGTCAGGATTGCAAAGTTCACGGCCGGGCTTGGTGACTCTTTTAGCTCATTTACATATTTGTGGCATTTCTGAAGTCGCTTCATTCTGTTCTCTGTTCCTACAGGAAGCGTCATGAACCCGTAACTCCTGAAAATACTCTGACGTGTCAGCAACGCTGTTTTTAACGACTTCCAAGAAACCTTACCAGTGGTTGCACAATTTTTGCGGATGTGCTGGCCAAGGAAGTGGCAGAATCGCATGCATTTTCTTGGGAACGCTTACCCCACTTGTCTTCATTGCTTCCCGAAGGGCACCGGAAATGGCGGAAATCAGAACTGCCGTGAACCCTACCCCATGTCGCCGCTTTACGCACTGGATGGATTCAATGGGGAGTCGTTTACTCCAGGCTTTTGAGACATCCCGGAGTAACTTATTTTCGGGCAAGTGCCACTCGTTCACATCATACGCGACGATCCCTTGCTTGAAGAATTGATAGGGAAGTTGAAGTGTCGCAATCGCAGTGTGAAGTCCTCGCTGGCACCGATTTCGTTGGACATAGGTAGGATGCACCACTTTTTCAAAACGGTCATCAAAAATATACTTCATAAATTGCTGCATCATTGCGATCCCGTCGGCGAGCCCGTGATGAAATCTTTCAAAGTGTCGGAAATATGCAAGTTTTTGCAAAATTTGCAATTTGCTAACCTAACTTTAGGATTTTGTTTGCAAATTACCTGAAAACGATTGCTGTCTTTGGTTTTTTTGCATCAGCTACACCTTTCAGGTTCACATTTCGGAGGAGGATGACCTCCCAAGGGCTTTTTCCCTTGTGGAACGGGAGACTTTCAAGGGTCCTCATAATTTCCATCAAGTCCTTCTCCTCTGCAATCTCATTGGGTAGGTTGGAAGAGTCCCAGATCTTGACATGATCCGAGAGTCGGAAATCCAGTTCCCACTTCCACCAAATGAAACCACCCCACTCTTCGTAGTATTGCTGGAATTCGGGGTTTAGGAGTTTTCCAGTAGCATCCTTGGCAGTGACGACATTGGAGACGTAGGAAGAAGCACTTGGGAAATCCAATCGCCCATCAAATGCACCCATCCCTACGATAGTGCAGAGTGGTTTCCCATGGAGGTCGTCAATGGCCAGTACCGGGTTCTTTCCGTCCATGATCCGGATGTAACTCCCGGACAAGTGGACGTAGATAATTAGGAATATTCTCCAGGCATAGCTGGCTAGGAAGAATAGGACAAAGATTGGGAGGAGGAGGGCGACAAACACGACCAAGGAAGCGATGGAAAGGAGAATTTCTAGGGAAGCGCTGCCGAAGCGTCTTGCGTTATGACCCATCGCTGGGACTCTAGACACGACCTACTCCTATCCACTCTTAGTGTTGACTCTTGATTGCAAAACGCTGTAGATCTTTGTCATGAGTTGTAATCCCAAATGGTGAGGGTGATAATTAAGTGATAACAATAAAGTCCTAAATTCATCCCTTCCATTCTATTGTTGCGTGGCCCCTCGACCAAGGTTGGTGAAAAGGATCGAATGGAGGGGATTCGATCACTAACAAGTTTGCCTCTAAGGACTTCAATTCCAATTGAATTGTTAACCCACGCACGTGTCAGGTAGTGGTCTTAAATGTCAAGTAATTCCACACCAAAAAGTTGATTGGTAATAATAAGGTTACTACCAAATAAGAGCGAATGTCGTGTCACAACTTTACTATCCTGGGTTTCCTACTATTTTTATGCAATTTAACATTTTCGAAAGGAAAAATCGCTTGAGGTTACATGCTCGGTATTTCACTTTCACCATGGACTTTCTCATCATTTTGCGGCATTAAATATCACCATGGAAACTAATTTGGAACATCCTTCGCATTCAATCCCAAACACCAAGGAGGGCCGAGGATAGATGCCTATAAAAGGGGCTGCAATTTTCAGTTTTCTTGTTTCCATTTTTCATTTCGTCCAAATTCGTTTTTCAGTCTTCTGCTTTCTATCGCCAAATTCGCATCACTTTTTCTAAAACTCCGACCCTCCGGCCATAATTTTTCAACTCAAGCTCCTACGTCACTCCCATCAATTCCTTCCGTCATGACCCGAAGTGGAGACAATGCCAACCTAAAACCACGCCCTGAAACTCCGGCAACTTCAGAGAAGAAGCGCCCTCGTAGCTCCAGTCCCGCTGGCGATGGAGAGCCCCGTCCGAAAGTTCAACGACCTGCTTCGCCACCCCTCATTCTCCCACCCAAGGAATGCCCTCGGAAATACAGCTACGTTGAGCTTCCGAATTCCCTCCGGGTTCTTCTGATTTCCAACATGGGTCAAGATGGTCATCCTCCAGATCCTAAATGGACTCAGAGATTCCCTTCCGCGGATTGCCGTAAGTAGAGTTTTAGCAGATCTCCAGCATTTCCAGCCAAATTACTAAAAATTGTTGATTTTTTTTTCTAGATGAGGATTCCAACTTTTTGGGAAGCGAAAATGGACGTGGAAGTGATCCCAAGGTTTTTGAAATTGTTGAGAATGGGCCCGCTCTCCTCGTCCGGAACTTCCTGGAGCGCCATGCGGAGGATCCAACTCCCTTCTTGCAGAAGGTCGAGCAAATCCAGAATCATGGAACAGGAGCTTTGGAACCAGGCATTGGAGGATTTGGAGCTCGACCTGCTTTCGGAATCGCAATTTCGGTCAACTGTGGAAGCCACTCTGATCCCATTGAGTTCCAGGGCTTGGCCCACCTGGTTGAGCACCTTGTCCATTATGGATGTACCGCCTACCCGGAAGATTTCTCTTTTGTGAAATTTGTTAATGTAAGTTCCTAACGCATGCACTAACTAAGTGATCTAATTTAATCGTACCTCACAATTCTATTTTCGTTTTAGGACCACAAGGGGATTTACAATGCCTGCACGGGATCAAGTTACACCAATTACCACTGCTCCATTCGTAACGCCAGCTTAGAGGTCATCAAGGAGGCTTGCCACCGTTACACAGAGATGCTCAGGGACCCACTATTCAACTCGGACCTTGTGTTGAGGGAGTTGGAGGCGGTTGACACTGGTGAGTTGTGTGTGTGTGTGTGGGGGGGGGGGGGGGGGGATTTAAATTTTTAACTAATTAATTATGTCTTTGTAGAATTCTACATGAGACGCTCGAACCAATTCATCCAGGCGATGTACCTCGTCCCGAACACGACCATCAATGAAAGTCACCCCCTGAAACAATTTGGCTGTGGTTCGAGGGAGTATCTCCTCCCACAAGGCGTGGCCGTGGAAGTGGGAATTGAGCAGCTCAGGGCTGCCTGTCGTACATTCGTCCACCAGAACTACACAGGGGAAAACATTACCCTTGTCCTCCAGGTCCGTGAACTCATAAACGTTTCCTGGAATTTCTGGACACGTCATTTGACCATCCTTTCAATTCATGCTTGATTCTTTTCCTTAGGGACCGGAGACGCTGGACGTGCTCTACGATATTGTTATTGATACCTTTGGGGAGATCCCCGCAGGCACCAAGCTCCGACGTGACATTGCCCCATGCCCACCCTACGACATGGCCCGGTTTAATTCCCTCTACACAATTAAACCTGCCAGGTCTAATAAACACGAGGTGATTTTTTAAAATTTGTTACGAACGGACCCGGACGTGTACATGTGAATTTTTAATAAAAACTCGTCTTCTCTTTGTAGTTGATGCTGCAATGGGCCCTTCCAGCCTCCGTCGACCACAATTACGACACAAAAGCTGCTCAGTTTGTGGCGAAATTGCTCAGGAACCAACAGCCCGCTGGACTCGCCCATGAACTCAAGACCAAGTAATAAGACTTGAATTTTCCATCTAACTACCATTCCAGGGCCTTTTTCTAACAGTTTTGCATGAACAGAGGGTGGATTGTGGACCTGGACGTACTGGTACATGGGTGTCGATTTACGACGGATTTCTATTTCTACCTCGAATTGACACAGCAAGGTCGGGAGGATTTGCATTGCGTAAGTTCCCTTTTTGGTTCTCGGATCCATTTTTAATTAATTTTAACACTTGGATTCGTAATTTCAGGTCATTCAGACCGTGTTCACATTTTTGAGGATGCTCAGGTGCAAGGGTCCGAGTGAGGCCGACTTTCTGGCAATCAAGGCAGGGGACGAGTTTCGTTTCAACAACATGGAACTGGATCGTTCCCTTTGGGGTCTCATTAGACTCTCCATTGGAATCCACCAGTACCGGGTTGCGGACATTGTCGTTGGGGGAACCTTTGTCAGGAGTCGGTTCGATCGAAAGGCCATCATGGCTGTCCTCAACGAATTGGTTCCAAGGCGAGCCAACTACATCTTGTTTACGTGGGACGTAAACCGGGATCGGACCTTTCCCGTGGAACCCCTTCATGAAACTCAGTTTGTCATTGACAGTAAGAATTTAAAAGCTAATTCTTTCTAACTTACTAATTCTATAATCTAAATTGTAATTATCAAAGACTAATCTAATAATCCCTAATCTATTTCTTAATTTCCAGGACTCTCGGACGAACAGGCTAATTTTTTTACCAAGGGCAAGAAAGGGAACATCCTGGCTTGCATTCCACAGAATGCAATTTTGGCCGCGCCCCCACCCCAGCCACCGTGCTTGCCACCTGGAACCCAATTCCAACTCCAAGTTCGAGTGACCCCGAACGTGTCATCCTACTTTTTGCCTAAAGTGATGATCTCTCCTCAAGCGGTTTACATCCTCACACTCATGCCAAGCTTGGGAGAGGCTACCTTGAAGAGAAAGTGCGTAAAGTGGCAAGAGATCTGTGACTGCCAAGCCAAGGACTCTAATTATGCCTTTGTTGCTTTTAGTGATGTCCTTCTGACAACGTGGCTCGCGATGCTGAACTTGGAACTGATTTCCAAATTCAACCATCAAAGGGCACTGGGGACTTCCGTCTTTGTCAACATCTACCGGGGCCAGTTGCTTTTCATCTACCTTGGATTCACGGCGGGTTTGCAAACGGCCATGGTTACCTTCCTTGAGTCTATCCAAGGTCCTTTGTCCGAGGAGACATTTCTGCCTGCCAAGGAAGCTGTCCGGGACATGTACTTTCATAAAGCCGCCAACAGCTTCAAACTCGCCATGTAAGTTTTGCCACCAAGATGCAAAAATGTATGTTCAAAGGTTCAAAGGTCAACTGTTTTCCTCCCCCAGGAATTATCTCGTCAAGCTCAAAGAGAAGGGACACGAAACTTTGGCTGAGAAGTTTGAGAAAGCGGACTGCCTGACCTTCAACGCCCTCAACACCTTTGTCTCCCAGTACAAGACGAATTTACGTTTCTCGACCATTGCTGAGGGCTACGTTGGTGAAGCGCTGGAGAGGTGCTTGGCCCAACTAGTTGGAGAGCTCCAAGCAAGGATGATTATCCGTTTGAACTTCCAGCGATGGTAATCAGAAAGACTCATCTTAACATTTAATTTTATTCAGTCCCAGGGCAATCCACCTCGAGTCGTAGAAGATGAAGCGGGCGATGATGGAATGGAGGAAGGATTGGAAGCTGAACTGGACGATGGAACGGTGACAGAAGTCCCTCAAGGGACAAGGTGTCTCCGCATCAAGAATCTCCTGGACTCTGAGAAGGTTTTCGCTGTTTGTAACTACTACGAGGTCGGAGGAGGACAAATGGCAATGGAGCACTTTGAAATGACCTTCATCATCTACCTCGTAAGAGTCAGGACATGAAAGTTAGTCTACATTTTCTACTAATTCTAATAACAAATTCTGGATTACAGGGATTAGAAAAGATTATCTTCAATGAGTTACGTACCAAGGAGCAACTCGGTTACGCCGTCTCTGTGATGTTCCACCAATCTCCGGATTGGTCTTACGGGATTGTAATTGTAGTGGGTCGGCACTCTGACAAGCACTGGTAAGGATTTGTACTTGGAATTTATTAATTGAGCTCTATCTAACCTAAATTTGTCTCTTCCTTTTCTCCAGTCCGTGTTACATTGATGGAAGGATCGATGCGCTGCTACAAACCTTTTACGACCGTCACCTCGAGGCTCACGCTGCACTGTTCGGCGGGATTCCAGGGATTAAGGATTTCTACAAGGAGACTTTCTTGTCAGGAATTTTCTCAGGGAGGCGGAAACTCACCATCCAAGTAATTTCGAATTAAAATAGCAATTTTCATTCGGGGTTAATTGAGTTCCATCTTCACAGGTCACTGGCGGTTGGGGACAACCCACGAACTCTGCTCCCTGTCAAAGTGGACAAGTGACCCCACTCTGTAAAAAGTCAACGTGGATGGCACCGCTCCACACGATTGGTTGGCAGAAGGCAGTGATCGCCCTTGCGAATAACCTCGGAATCGATGACAGCCTCTCCATGTTACAACAAATTGCAGCACGTCCCTACTTCATTGGGGATATCCAAGAGTACCACGCTAGCAACCGACGGAGCGCGGATGAGGTCGAGTGATCTCAGAATTACTCAAATTTCCAAAACTCAAAATTCTTTGTGACAGTGACGATTATTCCAAATTCGTTTTTCCAAAAAAACTCAAAATTACGACCTGAATAAAAATTTTGAAAACCCACTTTTACAAGCCCAGAAATCCGAGTGATGACCCGCGACTGACCTGTCGAACCGGACCACGGTTCTTGAGCAATCCAAGAAATATTCCGAGACACGTGTCGCTGTCCCCTCCTATTTTGACGCGAAAACCAGGTTGGTGTCAAGTAATTCCGCACCAAAAGTTGATTGCCAATTAATTAATTAACCAGACAAGGAAAGACAACGTTGCATGCCTCGTGTTGGATTGGATTTTACAAAATTTTGAACTGTTTATTAGCGTTTTTGTCAATTTTTTCAATAATGCAATAGTACCGTCCTAATCCAACTCTATTTTCTCTCAAGACAAATCAATAATTCCAAACCGATGCTTGGAATTACAACCAGCGATAGTCACGAATCCGAAACGATTATGGTTATTATGTACAAGGAACAAATCAAATAAGAAACGACAAGTCTCTTGTCATTTCATCAAAAGAAGCTGCGCGACAAACCTTACACCAGAAGAATTTTACTAAGAAGATAAGGATAGAATGTTTACTGGTCGGTAGACGCATGGATGAGGTTAGGATTTTGAAGAGATGAAGAGTTTGAAGCATTTTAGTTGGACGCTGGTGGGAAAAGAGAATTCAAGACGTTCTCAAGGTGTCCATTCTTGGCGTGAACGAGCCGAGTCAAGTCTCCGTTGTGATTGGAGAATCCCATGCCGAGGAGTTGATTCAGAGTGTAGGTCATCTGCTCATTCAGCGCTGGAACTGAGTGTGCGTTCGGTGGCACTGCTGGACCCCATGGCATCGATGGAATGTTCCGGGTCACATTTCCAACAGCATTTGTCAATCCAGTAACGAGTGGCATGAATGGGCCCAACTGCGGATAGATTGGTTGTCCTGGTGCAGTTGGCGGAGCAGAAGGGGCGGCAGGTGCCGCTGGAGTCGGAGTAGTCTGGGGTTGTACATTTACTTCCTGGACAATCGGAATTTGCCGAAAGACCTTGGTCTCACGAAATTCCTCTGGGACTGACGGATATCCACCCGAAGCCGCTTCAGTGACAGATTCATCCACAACAGTCGTAGGAGTAGCAGTGGTAGCGTTAGGAATAGCGTTAGTTGGTGGGGCACCACTATCATTCTAAGGAACAAAAAACAAGATTAGGCTTCACACTTTACAAAAAGAGGTCAACGAAGATCTAAATCTATAAAGGAAAAGGAGGAAAAACTCAATCAAGGCCCACATTTTCAACAAGGGTCCATTCGGAGTCCCCTTCCCCCTCCGGAGTTCTGGCAGATCTTGTGCCGGAAGTGAGTTGAATCAAATCATCGCCAGTTGAAGCGTCGCTTCCATCTCGTGAGAGATTCAAAGGAGCATCACCACGAATTGTCAAATCCTGAAACTGCTCCGTGATCTCTTCCTGGGTCGACGTGGTTTGTGGGACCACGGGTGTTGTAGCCATCGGAGTCTCATTTCCGGTTCCAGGCGCCTGCGTAGTTGTGCTTGCTGATGGCTGTGGAGCCGTTGCCCCACGAACGCCACCCCATTCTTGATACAACTCCACAACGTCAACTGGGAGTCCTAAAAACAGAAAATTAGATCAATGAAAATTCGTAAACTTTTGAAATCCCTTGGGGGTATTAAAAGCAATTTCAAGGTATAATTCTTACCAAATGCATTCAAGAACTCCTGAATCTGGCTCGCTGCAGCCGTTAGGTCAAGTGGGAGAGGATTCTGACCTCCAGCACCAGCGGCGGTTCCAGACTCGTTGGATGTTTGTCCTGGAGTCCTTCCACAAGTTCCTCCTGCAGCGGACTGCATAAAAGCTTCAGCGGATTGCTTATGAACCCCTGCAGTTTTCTTCAAACTCTTTGCCCATTTCTTCCATTCCTTTCGTCCCATTTGATAAGGACACCAGGCGGGTTGTTGCTTGGTCTCATCAGAAGATTCTGGCGACGAATGACTGTGACGACGACGTCCTCGACCCCTGCAGTGGTCCGGTCGATGCTCATGACCTCCACTTCCACTTCCACGTCCACAGGGTGGATGAGGACGACGATGTTGTTCGCGTTCATGTTCATACTGGCCAAACGGGAAATTCATGTCTGGTGATACAACGCTCGTGATGTGACGCTGAAAATATGGACCGATCCCTTTGTAAAACTGACACGAAACAATTTAAAGAAATTCAATTGATTTTTACCTTGATGGCTTCAGAAGCCATTTCCGGAAATGGAATTCGCATCATCACATGTCCAGCATGGAGTCCACGGCGCTCACAAGTTGAGCACAAGTCAAAGTCGACACATTTCATGCACTTGTACCTGAATCCAAAAATCCCGAGGCTGCATCCATCGCAGACAACTCCCGGATGTTCCACTTGGTGGGAAAACAAAGTCCCATCTCCAGAATTGCTTCCACCTCCATTTGGTGGCGTTGGTGGTGGTTGGCCTTGGCCGTGATCCGTTTGAGTTTGTCCTGCTTGTGCCATGTTTTGTGAATTCGGATTCGGAACCCAGACGCCAAAATCCATGTTGTCTGTTCAAATTCGGAAAACTGTAGTGAAACAAAAGGTCAAAAGTTAGTTCAAGCACCGTGATTATATCTTGAAATGCCTCCTCTCTACTCTTAAATCGTTTACAAGATTTAAGGCTGATGTTCAACAGCGTAGCACGAAATTGGAACTGAAGACCTTTCATGCAGAAGCTCTTCTACTTTTGGGAACAAAAAGTTGCCGTGTCATTATCATCGCCAGCATACGTCGTCTTTATGATTTGCTAGACCATTCAGGAAAGAATGATTAACCTTATGGGAAAAATGCAAGTCACGAGAGGCGCAGAGGAACTTATCGGAACCAGCAAAAACAGGAGCAGGAGCAGGAAAATGACTAGTAAGTTTATTAGTGACGAAAGGTGCGCGCGAGTTGATGCTTCATCGTTGTTTAGTCTTCGAAGAACGAAACTTTCTCACCATCGAAAACTGAAATGTAATGTGAGGGTGAGTCATACTCAGGCTCAGGGCAGAAAAGCATTAGGGCTAGGGATGGATGCTGGGTGATTTATCAACGAAGCTCAAGTGTAAAGTAATTATGATAACTGGGATACTCGACTTGTGAAAAGGTGAGTCAGAGAATGTAGATGAAAGATGACAATCATAAAAATATGAGAACATCGGGAACATTCTAGTACTCCCTAAGAATTCACGCCATAGCTTATAGTTCTAAAGGTCCTTGACCCTTCCAGATTATCCCTTAATACTATGGTGGAGGAACAAAGCCTTACATTTTGCATATGCTAGGCACAGGAAGATGGCGGCGTGGCGAAGAAGGGCACGAATCTTCGCTTCCCGTTTTGTACCGATTTTTTGTTTTAAGGTCGTCAAATCCCGCAGCCCATGTCATTACACATTTAATTTTCTTAAATCCAAAACTAGATCAAACCCGGACCTTTCACGCAACCACTTACGAATGGACAATGGACTCTATAAATCATAACGGATTGTTTCGTAATTCTTTACGGCAATTAGCGACAGTCGGGTCAAAATGCGAATAGCATGCTTGCTGGGCTGGGTTAAAGTAAACGTAACCACAATAATGGGCGATAATCGATGAAAACAATTAAAATTTATAAGACTGCTCATTTAACGGAAAATATTTTGACATTCCGATTTCTGACTCTCGGTATTTGGCGAGGTCTCCGACCGCGGTGGCAACACCAAACTTACAAATAACACTCGTAGCCGTACGTACCTTATACTAAAAGTGTGGATTAGCTTACCTCGTCGATTAATTTCGTTTTTGTCCAAGTGCGACCTGAGCTGTTCACCTTCACTTGTCCTATCCTGTCTTCCTTCTGTTTCGTTTTGGTCCTCCAATTCAACAACGCAAAATAAGTTTTCGTTCCCTTGCACCTGCCTCCCCTCCCCTCTTTCTTCTCCTTTTCCATCTGGGGGGTTTTGTTATGATGGGTGGCAAAATCAAAGGAGGGGTAGAACTACGAACCCCGAAAGCTTCCAGCGTTTTCCGGAAGATTTCCAAGCATTCCCTGGAATGTCAAAGGTCGATGACCCCGAATTCCGAAGTCAATTGAAAGATAACAGTTTTACTAAATTGCGCATCATGATTCATAATAATAATTTCGATATTTAGCTCTTTAGGCCCTAATTCTGAACACACAACACACCAACGCTAGCAGCATCAGCATCACTCAAAGCCGTGGCACCGTGAGTATTGCAGCACATAACACTAAAGATAAAACTGTAATAAAATTAATTTTGTATGATTGATTCTTCGATTAATATTGTCATCCTGAAGTGATTAGGGTGGTGGCAGCGGATCCTTTTTGAGTAATTGGCGGAGGGCGGACTGCGTCACATCGAACAGGGTAAAGGAAATTCCAACGGCTGGAACAAATCGAAAGTATTCAACCAATGAAGCAGGTCTGACAAGAGAAAAATTGAGAGACGAAGTGGATTAGAATGACGACACTAACCTATTGGACCTTTGACCCAATTCATGGAGAGCCCTTTAAAAACGCCGTGGATCAGTCCTTCCTCCCTGATTCATTTGAAACGGAACGATTAAATAAGTTAGGTGACCAAAGACCCGATTGTCGGAATTACTTACCGATAGACTTTCATGAGGATTGCTAGTATCCCACCAGTATAAACTTCTCCTTGGATACCGCCAACCTGCAAGCGTCTTCGTACAATGTCAAGGGGGTAGGAACTCGTCTGTCCAATGGCACCTGAGTATGAAGGAAATGCAATGAGTTTTAGCTGCTTTAGTTTATTGTTTAGTTGTTTAGTTTTAGTGTTTTAGTTTATGAGGAAATTGAAGTTACCAGCGGTAGCACCGAAAATCATACGTTCCCACGGAGCAGGACGTCTCCCTTCAAATCTTTCTGCGTGTAGCTTCTTGCAGGTTTCATAGGTGAAGAACGAAAAGCCGGCATAAGGAATGACGCCAAGCATAGTGGCCCAATATCCTCGATAGAGAGTCATGAACCCTTCCTGCTTGACTATCTTGGAAAACGTTTCCCGGAGGTTCTTGTACTGAGACTTTGTAGCAACAGCAAGGCGTGCACGTGCCGTATCTAGAGGATAAGTGAGAGACTGAGCAGTGATTCCGGCAAGTGATCCTGCAACGAAATGGAGAAGATGTGCTGGACGATGGTGTCCATCTCTATGAATAGAAGGGTGAATTGCTAAAAATAAGGTTACAGCAAAATCGTTGATTTCTTTGAGCCTTGGCTGTTATCCTTACGTTGGCGTTGCTGCTTTTGGCTTCTGATTATCATCGTCCAACCCTAATAACCTTTTCCACTGCTCATGAGATGAAAATTGGATGGCTGCATAAGGTACAATTCGTGTCAATGTCGCAGAGTTCCCCCTCCATAGTGATATAAATCCTTCATTCTTATGCGTATCTTTAAGGAATTTCAAGGCAGCAGCTGGAGAGAATCGAGTATGTGAAGTTTGGAAGTTTATTTTTGTTCGATCCAAGGGAGCAATCTGAAAATCAATTAAAACGAACTTGTACTAAATGAACCATCCTAACTGATTTCCATTAAATTTCCACTTACCACAGTCTTGGCTACGGCGCCCGCAATAGCACCAGCGGCCAAACTAGTAAGGATTCTATCCCAGTTGGAAATTCGCTTAGAATCATTAGGCGATAAAGGAACATCAGACTTCGTCCTACAATAGAAAGGAGGGTCCTTCAATTATGATCGTTTTAGCAAGCCGAAGGGATGTAACCGGCACCGGCAGGCACGGCACAACATTTGACTAAGTAAAGCTTACATGTCAAACATAGACACGGAGTGCTCCGAGGATTTAAGTATTTCCCAAGGCCGATCAATGATAAATTTAAGGTTGTCCAAAAATTCTGTTGAATCTGTATTAATGATGTGATGTTCATTTAACCATGTTCAATTAATTTTTAATAACAAAGTGTAGAAGTGTCATAACCTGTTCCTCTCGAATCATTTCATTTCGTGTATGGGTGAGGCGGGTCATGTGTTCTTTCTTATCTTTTTTCCTGCTGATTGAGACATTGCGGATGCGGTGTGGTTGCTGTGCAAGTAGAAAGTAGAGGCAAGAACTAATCTACTGAAATGGAAAAAAAAGAAACTAGGAAAGATGGACAGGGTTCTTGTTCAGTTCCCAACTGCTGATTAATCAAACGCTAATCTAAGGTTAATTGATTTGTTTTTGATGATTGATAATTGATAACAAAGTTTATCAACAAAACAATCAGAAAAAACATGGATTTCAATGTTGGCGCCACTGAATTTAAAAAATAGAACGGGGTTCGTCTAAATTCAATTTTCGGAACTCCTTTCTCCATTTCATCCGGGTTGGGCAACTTGCAAAACTAATAAAGTGGAGAAAATTCTAAATACGTCGATTCCAATAAGCTCAATCTCGTAATTGCCTTCTATTTATTTATCATTTATTTAGTAATAATTTTATGACAAAATTTGTACACTAAATTTGATAAATTAACAAATTTTGATTTGATTTACTGATTAATAGTTTTGAAGAATTAATGCCAAAAGCTGACAGAGGAGCCCATTTCGGGCCTGGTGGCGGGTGCCGTAGGGCGACCTGGAACAAAACATTGCAAGTCTGGAACACGGCGGGCTTCAAAATTTAAATGATTCTTTTTTGAACAGATTCATTAATTGAATTTATATTTTCATTTTAATCGTTTTGATTTTAATTTAATTAGAGATAAGGTGAGGAGTTAAGTGAAAGTGAGTGGCAGAAGAAAGTG
>JAQIWD010000573.1:0-19457 GCA_034694825.1 Anurida granaria
ATAGATGAACCTTGTTTTATTTCAGGATGTTCAAAACGGTCATCTGAGCAATCCCAGAAGCATGAGCTGGCTGGCGTGTATAGCCCGTTCGCTTTATCCAAAAATCCTGCTTTTCCGCGCGCCCACAAGCCCTGCCCACCGTAGAAGACAAATTTCAAAACTGGAGAAAAGCCATGTTGAAAGAGGGTGGGAGAGGTAGGGTGTGAGGGGTCGTTTTGTGCTTTTCCCCCTGCGATTAATTGAATTTTCAATTTTGCCAAACAATTGCCGCCAAATGTTTCAAGGCCAAGCTACTTGCCAGGAAACGGGCCAGAAATGTCAGGCAATGTGGGCGGGCTTACAACTCAGAAGACTCCACCCGCACCTTGGGTAAACTAAGCAAACCAGGCTCTGAGCGTGGACTTTGTCGTGCTTTTAGGTTATGTTAGGTTAGGTTAAAAGCGTCGGAAGTGACATCAAGGCAAAGCTCAGAGACTGGCATTTACAGTCTAGTCAGTTCAATCGATGCTAGGCTAGGACACCCGCTGAAACGTTCTCACTAACTTTAAACAAAACGAATTTGAGATTTCCTTATACAATATAATATTAACAAACAAATTTGAAATACAATAAATAAAAATAAAAATTTACAGAATCGCAAAAATTTTAATTAAATAAATACTTGTTTTTATTAATTTTTATCCAAAGGCCTAATGTTCAGTTCTAAATAGTGAATACAAAATATCAAACTCAAAATTACTAATCGTTAGGCTAAATTTTATTGCTATGAATCCGCTATGAATTATTGCTCTCTAAACTGGTACGGATTTTTATAGAGAATAACTTTGTCATCGTACCAAACGTATTGCCTGTAACCAGCTGGAAAGATATCATCATTATCAATTCTTTTTTTGGCAAACACGGTAGAACAAAACCACACACTTAGAAACTTGTAAAGGAAAATAAACTTATTAAAATGTTGCTAACACTAACCTAATTTTGTTTTATAATTTCCAATACCATTCAGGGTCTAATGTTCTTCATTATAGAATTCATATATAAGTAAATACACGATTCGAAGCTGCTTCAACAACAATGTTGACCCTTGTCCTAACTCTCCTGTTAGTAAGAATATGGGTAGGAACCAGCAGGAACTTGTTGGCCGTGTCCCATTGGTGGATATGCGGCAACGTAACCATGACCGTAACCGGCTGTGGCCGGAGCATACGTGTACCCGCCTTGTTTTGATGGATGAACTAGAAATTAAAAAACAACGTATAAAATTTCGAGCAAATTAAAACAAGCCAGCGCTAGCAAGGGGTTCGTACTACCATTGCTGTCAGTGCAATTAATTTTTCTGCACGCTTATGAATGAAAACGTGGCCGTCGAGTTTGTTGAATTATTTCTGCAAAAACAATATGGAACTCACCTGTCATGAGGTATTGCTGTTGTTGATAGACGTTGTCATTTTCTTTGTACAAGCAACTTGCGGCGGTTGCAAATAATATGGCAGAAACGAGGCTACATCCAACCGAGAGCCATGAAATGTAAAACGACCAATCCAGAGAAAGGGTTGAGGATGATTTCAATTCCTAAAAATACAAATTCAAACGAAACAATGACATTTAGCTGGTTAATTCCAAATTAAAATTAACCTTACATTTGGCCAGTCCTTGTAATAATGGTCTCCAGTTAGCTTTTCGGTTTCATAATATTCCACCCCGTGCCATAAGCCCATTCCGCCAGCACTCATTAGACCTGGAAACCCAAAATCAACTAATACACGACAATTTCAGCCTGGAAGTGTAAAAGTTCTGGATTTACAAGCAACGAGCATGAGGATGGCGGTTGACGTGATATTTCCACTTGATCGTTTCCAGCATCCGCTTACACCCGTCCAGAACGAGATGAATACAAAGAAGAATGAGAGCATGAAGAGTGCAATCATACCCCTGGACATATCTGGAAAATGAGCGGTTGTGAGCATGAAGACCTCTGGAATGAACTTCCCCTCATTTTATTCATCTGGAACTTACGAAGTTTGATGAGTTCATCATTGTTGAACTCACTGACGACATCATTATCATCCGGAATGTAGTAGTCGATGTTCCTGCAGTATGTCTCCACTGGAGACAAGTAGAGCACTACTTTACTTGGCCGTTCATTGGGAAAGCAGACACGAAATAGTCCTTTTGTCCTCGTAAAGTAGAGCTCCTTGGATTCCAATTCCGCGCCAGTGATGGAAGAAGACTCGTCAATCCGGGACTGCGCATGAGCAAAGAGAATTCATTTTTAGTTCCGTTATCTTTTGAGAAAATCTGTGCACTTCAATTAGTTTCGCCTTTGTTCAATATTTTCGATTAACGCAAAACGCAAACACAAAGTTGCGCTACTTAAGTTTTTCTTCTGCCAAAAATCTACCGCTGAATTCACTGGAAAGTTTTGGCCAAAATGGTCAAAATTAGCCAGAAACGGCTTGTTTTTATCAATTTTGCCAAAATTCAGTCGATAGCCTGGATACCCAACATTTCCCATGGACAATTCAAATGGCCTTACCTTCAGTTTTTCTCTCTTGACATCAATTCGGAGCCAATTATCGGTGGAAAAGGCAATTGCAAGGAGGGCAACTGAAATAACTGCACATATTGTGGCCAGTGATAGCGTAACTGCTGAACAGGGCATCCTGCTCAGATGAGTCTCCTTGTTTCCGGTAAAGTTCTGTTAATTTCAATCCTCCGTTGGTAAATTTCAATCCGAATGAGGCAATTTGTAGAGATGAGCAGCAGAAAACTAGGCGTTCCGTATTCTCTTCCGTATTCCTCGGTAGCCTTTCCTTGTAAACTCGAGTCGAGATACCTGGTAAGAAGGAATGAAACGACCTTTTCAGAATTCATCCCCTTTCACAAAGTGCATTCCACTGCAAGATGAGGGTATTAACTATTGCCTCAGGTGAAAAATAACAAAACCAACCAACCTGTTTTTGTCTTGAGGTGCTTTTCTACTTTTCATTCTTACCTTCCCCACCTCGAAACCTTATTTCCTTCTAGACCCACCACCCAGGTAAAGAGAACAACCCTCCATCAGAATGTGTAATGCACTCCAACAGGTATGATCACCAAATCATCCCCCTTACTTTCCTCCCCTCATTTTAAAAACATTGACGCTCAAAGTACCGTTGGCTTCATCCATTCATTACGTAAAACCTTGGCTTAGGTGGGTGGGTCAAGGTGAATTAATATTCTAAATACCTTGATTCTAAACGACGTTTTTATTGAAATTTAGCGATTTTCAAGACGATACTTAAGTTACTATTCTTGACCAAAACCCTCAGTCTCCTCAATAGCGAATGATAATTTTTCTACCAACTGTTCGTAGGACTTATAGGGTGGTAGATCCAGGCGGTTGAAACAAGTATGAGACCTTGCTAGCCACCCTTCCTTTCCGACCTGAATTAAAGAGTAGAACGAGTTAATTGCATTACAAGATTACATTAAATAAAATACAATTCATATCGGGCAGAGGTATCCATCACCTTTTCAATGCAGAATCGCTGCGGTCCATTCGAACCCATGAGTTCTGCAAACCCACCGACAGGTACTCTACACGTCCCACATGCAAACTGAAGCAGTCTCGCTCTCTTTTCGTTATCCATTGTCTTTACGAATTGCCAAAACCATACAACTTGCTTGGAGTTCCGCGTATAGTGCCTTAAGTAGAATGATCAATGATAGAAATAATATGGGCAATTAGTAAAAATTTTGGACGAGTAAATTAAATTCGTTGTACCGATAAATTGTGTTCCTCTGCCAGTCCTCGACGTCAATTTCCTGCATCCCGCAGAGAAGTAGCTCCAGCTCACGCTCGTCAAAATATTTGAGCCACTCGAGCGGAACCACTTCATTAAAGCCATCCAAAAAACTCTGCGTCTGCTCACTAATTCCTCTCGTCATCCTCCATTCTGTCATTAACCTTTTGGAAAAAGATATTTTCCACTGGGTATTGCAAGTATAACTTCAAATTGTTGAGTTTGGGGAAACTAACTTGATATACTCTTCTTTGTTGGTCTCATCAACTTTTATTGCATCTCCGCCTTCTTTTAGTTCATGGTGGAGAATTTGACCCAGTAGTTCAAAGTCTACCGAAAAATACATTTCGAGGCCACATTCGTCAATATTATTGTCTCTCAGCCACGTCTAAGAAGAGCGATAAGGTAGAATTATATGAAACTTACAAACTAGGCGGTGTTTGCTCTAAAAATAAATGTAAACGTACCAGAGAATTGTAAAACTCGGGATCAATACTTTCAATGTCCTTGATGCTCAATTTCTTGTTCAGCATCCGTTTAAAAAAAGGCATCGTAAATGCAGAATAGATGAAGCGACCATGGTATAAAGCCATGGCAATGAACCTCCCGATGAATTTAAAGTAATGAAGATGATCAGGATTGACGTAGGAGGCAGGATTTATCTGTTAACAGAAAATTCAGAAGATATGAAACCCGACAAGCGTATTTGAACTATCGTGTCGAAGCAACATACTTGAAGATTGTAGTTATTCTTGTTGGCGTACTCGAATAAGCAGTACATTGGATTTAAGACTTCGTGAGAGAGTAGAAGGAACCATTCCCTCGCAACTCCCCCATAATCTAACCCTTCTTCACCACGAAAAATTATGTAGAGGCGTCGTCGAAGTTCGTAAGCAGGATGTCGCATTATCTGGAAAATAGCAACAATTAATTATGATATTCTTACGCATGTGCAATACTTTTTATAAGTACTCCCTGAGCTTGCTAACCTGATGAAATGAATCCTCAAACAATGTATTCCTTCCTACCGTGAGTTTGATATGTGAGGGAAGTGCATTTGACTGACAGAGATACCGGAATTGACAGATTTTCCATCGGAATGATCGTTCATACGCTACGGGAACTCCATAAATTCCATGGCTGAAAAAATATGAAATCAGCGATGATGACTGCAAAAATGAGAGAAGAGATTATGTACTCGTACCCATTCCCTATGAGCCCTGGTCTCGGATCCACAAAGGTAGTTGACCGAGTATTGTGATCCACAAAGTACCGCACACCGTCGTCCGTTGTACGAATTTCCCAACCGGGTGGAAGTGGGGCTTCAAGGTTTTCTCCTTGCGTTCGTGGGTCTTCCCATTGTGTTGTTAGGTTCTTGTGGTTAACAAAATACGTTTTACCTGAAGTACGAGAATAAACATTATTAACTCCTTTAATTGCAATTGTTTAGAGATTTAAATTTACCATCAGGTCGAACTCGTTTCTCCCAACCGTCTGGTAATGGTCCTAGCGGATCTTCTTCCTCTCCGCCATGCAGAATCCCTTCCTGTGATTTAGAAACAGGTAATGACTTGACTTAACATAAAAAAAAAATTGGCGTGTCAAAACCTTACCGCAGCTTGAGGTTGTCCCGCTGGGGCTGGGGTGGTGGGAGGTCCCGTGTTGCCGTTGTAAAGGAAGCGCCGCTCGCCTTGTTTGAGGATTTGATTTCGCATGCCTTGCCAATTTGAAAATTGTTGAAGTCTTTCAGAACTGGGCCTGGAATTAAAAATTTGGCTCCAAATCAGCATTTTTTATTCCTTTGTATTATGTCCAGTCGAAAGAGGAAAGTGGGAAACAAACCTCTGCCAAGTGGTAGAACGTGTTGTGTGATCCACGTAGTAAATCCTCCCACGGGCATCTTGACGCATCTCCCAGCCGGAGGGCAAGGGCTCGGGACGTTCCCATGTGGTAGATCTTGTATTGTGATCTACGTAATACCTTCTTCCGTATTGGTCGTACCGGACTTCCCATCTAAAGATAAGGATGATTAGTTTGATGTGTAAACACAAGTATGCATGTTCAAAACGTACAGTGGTGGAAGGGGTTCTTCGTTTATTCGGGTTGGTGGCGCTGGGCGGGGAGGTGGCGTAGGTCGTTCAATCCTTTCCTGGAAACAAGTAAATCAGGTCATGAGGCCATGAATCAAAATGCACAAAGAGAGCTAGTATGGCGGTGACTTACGTTCGTATTATTGGTGGAATTCGAGGATTCTCCTCCATTCGGTAACGCCAGCGGGTGTGTGATTGATGAACCGTCGTTGAGAGCGACCCCATTTTGGAGTTCAGTTGCAATTGAAGCAACACCATTGCTATCGACAGAGATCCCGGTTGCTGGCGCAGTAACACTAACATCTAGGCTTTCTGACGCTGCTGCTGCTGGTGGTAGAGCGGTATTTGGTGGTGGAATGACTACTTGAGGACCTGCACTATTACTATTCGTATTTCCCATGTCAAATCGTAAACCATTTAATTTGACGACTAAAGTCCCCACTTTCGCACCATCATTCTTCAAGTCTACGTGCAGTTCTACGTTGGACAGCTTTCCGTTGTGCTGGCGCAAAATATCCGCAATGTTAAAGGTAGATTCTCCGATTAAATTGGATTTCCGTAGCAGTACACTATGGTCCAGTATTTTCAGAGTAATTTTAGACGTTTTGGAAACCAGACTAAAATTAAACATCAAGACATTTAGTAAGTTTTCTTAAAATCAGTCCCTCGTGTCATTAGATTCACTTACAGAGAAAATGGTTCAGCCCAAACTGAAAAATTAAAAAGAAACTTAAACATGATTAAAAAGAACGTATAAGTACAATCATCTAACCTGGATTGAGTGTTGAGCGCTTGATCTCCGTTTTCCGCGGAGTAACCCCGTCCACCGCAATTTCGACATAGGGACTTGGCTTCAATATTTTGGAACTGGTCTGGGATAAGAATCCTCTCTCAACTGGAATATTTAAAGAAAAGGCATCATTGATACGCGACCATTAAAAATAACATGTGCATACTATGTCAGGTGTAATGTAAATGTCTTTTAATGCACTTGCACTACTCCGAAGGGGAAGGGAAGAAGCATCAATACCCATAATCACATTTTATGTAATACTCCGTCCCTTATAAACTTACTGGTAAGGTTAAGGGTCGATAATGTTTCTTGACTCATCTCACTGCCTGGACTGTAGGTGAGGCGTAGGTGAGATCGATCGTAGCGTCGCCTTGTTAATTTATCTGGAATTCACCTTACAGCTGACCCGGGGTGTAGAGAAATAATGGCGCATAAGGAATGTAACTTGTTTAACGAGGACGTAAACAAACTTTCCTAGGTCTCTCAACACATTTTTGCGTCCGAGTTGGTTAAACTCTGGAGAGATTTCTGAAGAATACACACTCATTCACTTCACTATAAAATTCGATTCAGCAGAACTTCAACCGATCTCCAAAGTCCAAGACGGAACGCGAGGTGAACGACCAATTGTTTTGATGGTGTTACTCAGCGGTGAACGGGAACGGTATCAGCTGGAAATTAATATCACATTGAGCTCAATGAATTCATGTCCTGGATAAATTACTAGAATCGATTTTTAGTTTTATCCCTTACCAATAACACCAGTTCGTAAATCGGATAGGTAGCTAACGCTGACAATGAAGTAAAACCGAAATAATATCCTTATGATGGTATTTTGACAAGGGAAAGTTTTGAGCCGAACTGCGTGTGTCAGTATTCCATCAAGATCGGAACCCAATCAGTGCTCATTGGTGTGTAGTGGATAACCATGTTTTCACTTTGTCACGAAAAAAATTCATTTATAATTGGCGACAGATTTTGGAATAGTTTTGTTAAGTTTTGAATCCGAACAACTGATAAACAATTAACTATTCAAGCCTTGAAGTTAATTGAAGCTGAAAAGTCAATACTCGATATACTAGAAATAGTCATCTATACCTTTACCTTGTGATTTCATTCGGAGGCGGCGGGGGAGAAGGGTGCGAAGGAATAACAAAACGCAGGCGCACAAAAAATGCACTTTGGCTTGATTTCAATAATCAATCGACAATAATTATCAAAATCAGAATCAAACTTGATACAATAAAAAGTTGATAAACGTCGATTAATTTGAATTAGCTCTTCTCCCAGCTCACCTTACTTTAGTCCTGTTAAAATACAACAAAACTTTCACTAAAAATTGCGTCAACCTGAAACTTACGCAGCAAACAGGATAAATGTTCAAATGATCAGTTACGGGCATTAACATTTTTTTTTTACTTTTATGCAGTCAAGTTGGTTTCAATTCTACAAAGGGAGTTTGGCATGTCAAATGTCGTGAATTAATTGTCAAATTCGTGATGAAAAATGGTTCTCTTGCCTAGAAAACTTTTGCATTTTACTGTTAAAACTCGAAAAATAATTTGGTGTCCCATGAACCTTGTGTTCAAATAGCCTGGGAAAAGCCTAATAACCTGCGAGATTAGGTAATTAGGTTTCTGGAACGGCACTAATAATGTTCCCCATCTAAAGGACGGGCATGTTTGGCTCTGAAAATTTTTGTAAATACTGCGAAATTTGAACTTTTAAACTTTATTTTCACTCGCAGAGCTCACAGTGCAGTGCACCAACTCCACACAAAACACTACTGCTGACTGCTGATCAGCTGATCTGTCAGTGACTCTTATGACAGTGTCTACCTTCTTGGTTTGAGTTATTTATTTGCCCTAGTCAGTATTTGCCTCAGTTTTAAGGAATATCAGCTAACAAGGAGGAGTAAATTAAGTACTCCCAGGTTTTTGTTATATTTAGCATACTGGCGAGGGCAATGGATGACACTGCAACGAGCGTAAGTAAACGTCGGATTCAATTCTGTATAACTACTTAAGTATGTGACAACCGATCAAGCGGGTTAAATTTGATTTCGCAGGAATTTGGAGGTGATGAGGAGCATTTCGAGGATTTTACAACCGCCTCTGATTGGGAACTGTTTACTGCCAACTTGGAACAGCTGTTGACGGAATGGCAGTCAAAGCCTGTTGAACCCGAATGTATTCATCAAAATTGGGTTGTCTTGAACGATAAGATCATGTTTGCAGGTGAACTTAGTCCTTTCGAAAAGTCGTTTTTAATAAATATATACTTGTATATAAAGGATTATCTTTCACAGATGCGAATTTTCAACTCAGCTATTACAAAGCATTGGGGAGTGGCGACTCTTCCCTTGGACTTGGACTTAGCTTAACGGATTCTATTATTTCTAAACCACCGGAAGTGCGTCTCCCTCCTTATCTTCACTCAATTACTAATGGTGGTGAAAAGGAATTCCCACTCAAATTCTCGCCCCATGTCGTCTCTGAATTGTTTCAACTGAATGAATTCGCTGTTGTAAGTTCTGAGCCCGTGGCTGTCGAAAACGAATCTGAACTTCGGGTGATCATGAGCTCTGTCTGTATTGCATTGAATAATACAAGCAGGTAACTAAGATTTTACCAAAAACGCAATGGTTTCCTTTCAATTTCCATTTTTTCGTTTCCGTGTTTCAGCAATTTCCCAGTGTTTGTTCAATATCATCAGCGGAATCAAGGGTACTTTTACGGAATCGCCGAATCCTCCGGAATCCGTACCTCCTTTCAAATGATTCACCAAAAGAGTTTTCCAAAGCAATACAACTACTTATCTGGACTTCTCGGCCTTTTCCATTCAAAGATTAGTACGAAACCGTCAACGCCCATAGGAATTACTGCTCACTTTTTCTACCATATGAAAGTCTGGCATCCGGATTATACGTTTCAACTCGGATCGTTCGACATCATGGAATACTTCAAAACGGAAAGCCCAACAGAACCGCTATCAGGATTCATGGATTCCCTGGCTTTTACTAACCTTGTTCCTTTTGGTAGCTGCGATGACCCGTTCGCGTCAATGCGTTTAGTTGTTGGCTGGCCGTCATTAACCGACGACGTAGTAAGGTGAGTCCGAAGGTTGAACCATTTTAACCACTTGTTCAAAGTCGATCTGACATTCTTTTTCCAGTGACGCCCAAAGTTACTCAGATCTCGACCCCGACAATGCACCCGAGTGGTTTTTTGGTCTTCAAACAAACACGCGCCTGGATTTTAGTCTGCATAAAATGCTTGAAGAGGTTTGGAGTTTGCAGAAACAAAATAAATCAATCGAAGACGTCCTTGGCAAAAAACTAGGAAAAGGTGAGGTCCAAACGAACTTGGAGCTTACGCATGTTAATCCTGGTCAAGGCAAGGTCATCAATCCTTAATTTTGATTTAGATGACACTCAATTCTCATCCGCCCTGGATCGGATTACCCTGGGAGTTTCTCCGCTTCCAGTTGTCAATCGTGTCATCTCTAATGTCAGCAAAGCTCAAAAGCAGCTCCTATTTTCGCCTCTCTACATTGACCTACCGCCAATTGAGAAAGAGGATATGGATCTAATTGTCTACTACTTATTCCCTGACGCCACGTCAAAATCTAGATACCCATACCCTGAAGTTTTTGACAAGTTCCCAGAATTTGATCGAGCGGACTTTCAGTCGCTAGTGGTAAAATTCTATTTCCCTTTTATGAAAATACATTTTGACACTTTGTTCTTGTAGGAAGGTTTACAAGGAGTAAAGTCAGCTCCAGTGGGGAGTTTGGTTTGGAGGTTAGCAATAATGTTGTCGCACCATGCAACGACCGGATACGGAAACGTTGCCCATATTTGGGCCGAAGTTATACTCGAACTTCGATATCGCTGGGACAATTCAATCCTTGTTTCCGGGTAACCATCTTTATATCTTAAATTCGTCCAAACTAAATTCCAGGCTCTAACAGTTTTGCTTCGCCAATTTAGATTGGAACCTGGAAATCCGAACTCTGGAACTTGCCTTCTAAATCAAAAGCTACAAATGCTCAACTGTTGCATTGAAAAGAAACTACTGCGGGAGAAAAGAGAATTAGAGAGATCAAACGCTGGAGGCATTGACAGGGAATCTCCAGTTGGTAAGTAAAGTAATTGTCTTTTCAAAATAAATTAAACTCGATACTTCCCCAAGTTTTGGTGAAATGACATTATTATCAAACTTCTTTTATAGAAAGCGACGATGAATTTTTCGACTGCGAGGATACGCTACCGCCAAGAGAAGATGAGGGACGGCTTTATAAACCTTGTGGGAGGTTAAAACGGTATGGAACTTTCCGATTGCTCAAGTCAGGCGAGCCATTGTACATCCCAGTCACTCAGGTATTTTATGCTTGATTGAAGTAATCACTGCGTGTTTGTTTGTTTTTATTCATTTGGTCTTTGGTTTTTAGGATCCAGCGCCACTGACAGAAGATGGATTCGAGGAACAAACCAAAATGTTAGTCCAATTAGGCGACAATGAGGAGGGGACTGAGAAAAGGGCGAAACTAATGAGCGCATCTCTCACTTCCGATATGCAAGCCTTCAAAGTACTATTTTTAAATGAAAGCTATTAAATATATGGTCACATTTACATTTGTTTTTATTGTATTTTCCGTAGGCTGCTAATCCTGGATGTTGTTTAGAGGATTTCGTTCGATGGTACTCTCCTCGTGATTGGATTGAACACGACGATACCAATCAATTTGGTAATAAAAGTGGGGAATTGAGTCCCCGGATGAAGATTCCTGGTAATCTGTGGATTGAAGTTTGGTCCTCAACCTCTCCTATTCCGGCAACACAGCAGAAGCGCTTATTCGATGATACGCGAGAGGCAGAGAAAGTGAGTCATTCTAAATATTTAGGAGCCTTACCTAATTTCAATTCACTTGGTTTTTAGATTCTGTCATGGATGAGTAGTCGAACGCTTCGCGACATTTCACAGTTGATATTCCCATGTCTCGCCCACGTTTCGACGCTTAAAGCCTTGGACGCTGCGGATGGATTAAAGCTGGATTACAAAGTACCTGCGACTATTATTCACAACTTGACGCAGTTAACGAGGTGCTTAGGATATGATGTCCTACGATCCCAGTCTCCAAAATCTGCCGCATCTACCCTCGACAGCGACACTCTCCCGCAGTATGACACCAACGGATCCAAGACCACATTCTTGTCTTCACTTGGGAAAATTGAGAGAGAAGTTTGCCAGTTACGCTCCTTCCAACAAAAATTTATTGAAGTTGATCTAAACGGACTGTTGAACAAGACGGAGGAGGAACAGCATCCAAATTCTCCAGTGTCAGATCTAATACCGCAGTATATCAAAGTAGACGGAGGATATGGTTCTCTTCTCCGGAAACGAATCCGTGATATATTCCAAAAGGAAGTGTCTGTTCATGACCTCGCGGAATCTGCCAATGAGTTCAAGTTTGGGGATCCGGTCAAGAAAGTCTTCGTGTTGCGATACCCCCACTCTAAGTCCAATGCGCAGAGTACGGATCACGAACTGCCTCAAAGGATGACATGCAGTGTTAAAAGAGGGGAGTTCAAAGTTACTGGAACATTCTCCATGAAGACGGACCTGGATTGATGGCGGAATACTACAATTACTTTCCTAATTAAAATTTTAGTTTCGCTGTTATATTACTAGAAACGAGATGCGAAATTAATACTTAAATTTCAAAATTTGCAAAGACGAATTTGATTTGGTTTTGTATTTTATTTTATTTTATCAAAACAACTCCATGATCCGCTTCAACAATTCCAGAAAAGGAACCAACAATTCCTTAAAAGTATTCTGGGGTAAAGTATGGTCGAATTAACATTTCGAGTCTATTCTTTTGAAGGACGTGTTGAGCTTGTTATGTTTCTACTAGCATGATAGAATTGTTCTTAGCACGATGATTTGCAAAACTATTGCTTAAATTGCAAAAAAAAAAAAAAATTTCAGCACCCAGCACCCGGATTGTAAAATCCCTGGGGTCAACAGTTCAAAATACTTCAAATTTTGACGTATTCTTCTCCGATTGAAAATATTTTACACAAAATTATTGAGCAAGGGCCCAAACAAACCGGGATTTCGACTAAATAATTCTGAAAGCTTTTTGTTTTAAGAAAACAATAATTTACATTTATCCTAATTTACCACGCCCAAATTCTGTTAAGTTACGGTATCGTTGAGGGCGCTTCCAATTTTATTATTAAGGTACTTTATGACTTGTCTTTGTTTTAATTTGTTAATTGGATTCCATTCAACCAACCCAAAAATTCGCCCGAGTGTAAAAAGTATCAAGGTTAAACACGATTACACTCCAATCAAAGTAAGTTAGTCACAATTTCATTCCAACTTAAAATTTCGATTCAGGTAAGCACCATGAGTGAATTTACAAAATTCGCCCAATTGAACTTAATTTGAATTAAAGTATTTTTTTTTTCGCAGGGAATAAGAAAGGGAATGACTCGAACGAGAAGCAACTTGAGCCTCTAAATTCGGAGTTTACTAGTAGGGCTAGAACCAGAAATTCTAGCTTCCCTAAAAAACAATTGATGAGAACAAAGGTGAGTTTAAGTGTCGAAATTCCGACAACTGAAAAATTGCTGTTGACATCGGCGACATTAGGCCACTGGCAGCTCGTCGCTCAACGCTACGTAAGGAGTTGTAGGAACATAATGGCCAAAAACAAATTGACAAAGAGGACTATCACCATCAGCTTCTGCCGCGAGAACCAGTTCTACACAAATAAATTGATGTAAGTGATTGATTGCTCCACTTACTTAATTAAATCAACTTACTTTGAAATTTGGATTGAGCAAGTGGAGGAGTGGATTCGCGCGCTTCCTTTCAGCGTCATCATGGATGCGATGCAGTTCCTGTCTACGCGCTGAGCCAAGCGCTGAAATCTCCTCACGCGACATTCCAGGCGTCGCTTTTGGAAGAGATGCAGCATCTGGGAGGCTCTTTTTCCGTTTCAGAGGTACGCCCATCTAAAATGTTACATGTCATGCCAATCTACATAAACATTTTTAAGAAAATATTAAATGGACATTTAATATTTTCTTAAAAATGTTTACCAATTACGCGGATAATTTGAAATTAACTTCGTAAAAATCTTTTCTACCTTTGCAGTTGGTGGCAAATTCAGCGGCACCGGCGCACCAGGAAGCACAGATTTGAGGAACATGGACTCAGTTCTTTTCGGAGTGTACACTGAGGGTGGAATTTCTTGACCGAGCCCTTGCGGTTTTACAATGACGTCGCCACTAAGGGGCCCATTAGGAAAGGTACTTGGGCCTGCGCATTTCGCGTCATGCCCGGTGGTCTCCATTGATGTAAGTCGACTTGGAGTCTCCGCCCTCCTCATTGGTCCACCACCCACCACATTATGCTCCAGGTTCATTGTCTCCAAGTTCATGTTACTGGATTTAATTGGGTTTTGCGAAGTGGCTGGGCTCATGCGCTGGTCTCCAAACGGAGTGCGCTGACGGGATTGGGGGCGAGAGTAATGGTCCTGCTGACTGACTTCAGGCGTCTGGGCTCGTGTCACTGACCTTGCCCTCGAGCTCCCCCTGTCCCTGGAACTGTCTCTATCCCTTGAAGGGGGTCGTTTGTAGTGGTCAAAGTGGTCACCCATGGCTTGTTGATAGTTGTAGAGAGAAGGATTCGAAGTGTTGGGGCGCTGATTCTGGGAACTCCGTCGTATCGTGTCTCGGCCGCGTTCCCGGAGAATGCTGCTCGGGTTATCATACCCCGCACCACCCTCTGCCCCGTTTCCAGGAGTATGTGGAAAATGCTGCTGGGAATGTGCTGCTGGAAAACTTTGGTTATAGTTAATGCTGGGCGAGTTTGTTCTTCCAGCCATTTGGTTTCCCATCACATCCCTCAACCCACCGACGGATGTCGCCATAATATTGTTTCCCATAGCCGACTTTCCAGAGGGAGCTCCACCACCGCTGCCAAAGTCAGTCAACCTATGTTGGGAGTGACTGTTCTGTTGGTTGTACATTCCCATGGGCTGGACATCGCTGCTCGGGTTCATGTACTGGGTTTGATTTCTTTGAAAGTTGGGATCCAGTCTCTTCAGAAGCGTTTGAGGGTTTGAGCTCCCATCCCCATCGATGTGATCAGGAACAGAAGGGATGTACGCCTGCGCATTGTGTTGATGGTAGGATGTCGCTGGATGGTTGTCGTATCTGCCTTCCAGCGCCATCTCTTGGCGCGGAGCGTTTCCTCCACCGCCATTTTCTCGCAAATTGTTTGCCACAATTTTGTTTCTAAGATCCGGTGGCGGTTGACTATGGCCGCGTAGCTGGGGTTTCGTAATCTCCGTGCCTGTTTAAAACAACAATACAAGGCGGTTTTACTAGACAAAGTGAACGTTTAATTGAAATTCCAATCATTCCAGCTCAGAAACCAGGACAGGAAACGTAAATATTAGGAACATGAACATAAATATTTGATGGATGTGTGATTTGATTTTGGTGTAGAAAGGAACAGCGATAGGAGAAGCAAAAAAAAAAAACGGACGGCCAAACCTGGCTGATGGAAATCTGGAGCAAATTGTTTGGCAATCACTCGAGCGATTTCAGAATCTTCCCTTGCATGGGTCGCAGCGATTTCTGCATGCTCAGATTTCCCCCTTGCAGTTGCTGTCCTGAACATTGAAATTTCGAATAATTAAATTAGGTTCAGTTAGATTGAAATTTTGAATACATATGAAGATGTTGTGAGTTTCCAACCTGGAAATGGCAATATCAGCTTTTTGAAGCGCAATTTTGGAAGCCCTTTGCGAAGCATTGACGGCCGCATCGACCCTTTCCCTAAACTTGGCAGATCGCATAAGAAATAAATGTTTCTTCTTCTGGGACGTGATGAGGACATTGTTCTTGTACTTTCCTTCTTCCTTGGTACCGTCTTTAAGCGTTGTAACGCCATATCCGTATTTCTTATTGTTATACCATTCACCTTCGTATTTAAGACCATCAGTCCTTTCGCTGATCCCAAATCCACTCCGCTTGTCATTCTTCCATTCACCCATGTACGTCTCCGTCACATTTGTGTCCATGTGCTCATCCTGGATTTAATCAAGAAATCAATCAATTTCACCATTAAAAAATAATTCAAAAAAATCCTAGTAACCCAGTTCTCAAAACCGCAACCAGATTTTTAATGTTGTGTTATATAAAATCCTAGTTAGAATTCTCGTTTGACCTTCCATTTATACCAATTACATTTTATGTTCAAATACAATGGATCCCCGTTGAGTTGGGATGACCTAGAGAGAGGCATTTGGATCCAATCCAACCACCCCATTTGGAGAATGCTCAAGGAAGAAAACTATTTACAGGATTTAGTTGGAAGGAACGAATCGAACCAGGGGATTGAAAGATTATCTTAAATTAAGATTAACTGATCTCCTTGGTTAAGCGAAGACAATTGGGAATTTACGAGATCCAAATGAGTTATTTTTACTGGATCGTATGAATCTCGAATGGAATTCCTCCGCACTAAAACTGAATTCCTAAAATACATCCCCATCTAATAATTTTTCATGTCGTTTGCAAGTGGAACCGGAACCGGAAACAATAAAAAATGAATCCGAAGACATAATGGGCACTCGAACTTTTTTTTCTGTAAGAACGTTACGCCCTCAGCAACCATATAGAAGTAATTGATACATTGTCCTAACTTCTTTAAAACTTTCAAAGAGTACCGTACCCTTTCACTCTAAGTTTTTTGTGTTCACGCATTTACCTCAACGACAAAGGACGCATTGGAATCTGTACGATGAGAACCGGTAGTTACACCAGATTGCCCGGATTCGTTACTCATCCAAGAAGAGTTACTGACTGTGGATCGAATACTGGTGGTTGCGCCTTTCTTATCTAAGTCTCCAGTACTTCTCTGTTTACGCAGTTTCAGTCCCTAAAATACAAAAGAGAATTACTTTTGTTATTTTATCAAAAAGCGGAAACCTATTTTTTTTAATCTGTTTGTACCTTCAGAATTGATTCCTTGATGTTACTTGATTTTTCCACTAGCGACTGACGTCGGCCGGGAGGATCGTCACTTCTGGCTTTCAAAACAAAACCGCCCCGGACATCATCCATTCTGCGATCCCTGATTAATAACGGCGAAAGGTGTATACCGTAAATTCTTTAATGGCCGCCCGGGCGGTTATTGACCTTTGACCCGGCGCTTATTTTCAATCGGCGCTTATTAGAGCCCGGCGCATATTAGAAACCGGCGTTTATTTATTTAACCCCAGGCGCTTATTAGAAACCGGCGCTTATTTCTTTAACCACCCGGCGCCAGTTACGAACCGGCGGCCATTAAAGAATTTACGTAAGAGATGTCCTTACTTACGCGGAGTGAGTAATGTTACCTCTCAGACGTTGGATCTGCGGCAGATTCACTTTTAAGCGACATCATGGATCCAGTTGGCGCCTTTGGACGGAAATGGGATGCCATCCCGAAAGGGGCACTGCTCCGAACTCCGTAGCCTAAACAACAAACATAGAAGAAAAACCAAAACGTCTACGGTCGGTTTCAAATATTAAAAAACAAGTAAAAATTCAAGCAGTTTTTATTATATATAAGTGGGATACCAGCATAAGGTTGAATGGCAATTATATATTATTGTGATTCTAATTTCCAAATGTGATATACCACCATTAAAGTTGCATGGCAATTATATATAAGTGGGATACCAGCATACAGTTGAATAACAATAATTATATATTATTGTGATTCTAATTTCCAAATGTGATATACCACCATTAAAGTTGCATGGCAATTATATATAAGTGGGATACCAGCATACAGTTGAATAACAATAATTATATATTATTGTGATTCTAATTTCCAAATGTGATATACCACCATTAAAGTTGCATGGCAATTATATATAAGTGGGATACCAGCATAAGGTTGAATGGCAATTATATGTTATTGTGATTCTAATTTCCAAATGTGATATACCACCATTAAAGTTGCATGGCAATTATATATAAGTGGGATACCAGCATAAAGTTGAATAACAATTATATATTATTGTGATTCTAATTTCCAAATGCGATATACCACAATTAAAGTTGCATGGCAATTATATAATAAGTGGTATACCAGCTTAAAGTTGCATGACAATTATTTATGGAAAATATTTTTTTGCCCATTAAAATTGCGATTCTGCCCATTATAGGTTCATGAGAATGAGTGATTTTGCCCGTTACGTAATGGTACTTTTCACAATTTTAGGTTAGGTTATAATGGGCAAAATCGTAATTTTAATGTGCGGAAAAAATGCCAGCCAATTATTTATATGTGGTATACCAGCACAAAGTTGCATGGCAATTATATATAAGTAGCATACCAGCTTAAAGTTGCAAGGGAATTATTTATGTGGTATACCAGCTTAAAGTTGCGTGGCAATCATACGTAAGTGGCATATCAGCTTAGAGTTGGAAGGTAATTATATATTATTGGGATTTTAATTCCCGAAAGTGGTAACCAGCTTAAAGGTAGGTATTACCAATTACCACAGTTGTATATAACTTTTATACTTATACTTTTGTGAAGCGGTATTACCAAAGTTGAGGTTGTGTGTCAGATATATATTGTTATAGACCGGTGTTCGAAAGTGGTTAACAAGATCACAAAAAAAAGTTGTCATAAACTTTGAAAAAAAAAATTAAGGAAGGAATTAAAATGCACAAAAACAAAAATGGCAGTGAATATATTAGTTAAAATATCTTACCATGTCTCAGTCCACGGAGCCATTGCCCTTGGTATGTTCCTATAAAACAGCACGTGAACTTGTAATTTGTATTTTATACCTCGAGTTGTATTAATCTTACAACTAGGTAACCTTTCTAACGATATTTACATGAATATAAGATTCATTGATTACTTGGAGCATGAATGCAGAGCTCATAGTCTTAAATTTGAGACCGCTATTAAAGCGCAATTAATGCATTCGCCTTGTTAATTGAAGAAAGGAATTCGGGTTCTAACCAATTCCTCTACCATCTCTGGTTGATGATGAGGTTAACAGTACACGAACAATAAAAATTATAGTTGTTCCCGTAAATCCGACAGTTTCTGCCAATCAACGAAAAAAAAAATATTCAAAAAATAGCACATGTGAGTGCATTGGAAATTAGTTAAACCACAAATCCAGCCTGAAACATTTCTCAGTAAACTGCTTAATTACTGTGACCGGATTTAAAAAAGCTGGCAGATTTTTGTCACCCACAGCACTAATGAAATGTGATGTTGCATCACTTACAGTGCAGTCAACACATACAACAGGAATACAACTTACCCCCGTCGGCGTATGCTTCGGATCCATATCCATCCTGAAGACCGTTGGCCCAAGTGCCTTCATATTTTGCAACGGAAGCAGTAGCCTGGCGAACCCCATAGCGCCCTTTGAACCCCTGCGTCCACTCCCCTCGATATGTCCATCTTCCACGGTACTCCATTCCCAGTCCGTGCCTCTTCCCATTTTGCCATTGACCTTCGAACGTGCTCCCACTGAAATTATTTTACACGAAATATAAATATTATATATATATAACATATATATATATAACATATATGTATATATGACATTCGCCCATTAACGTTATTTGGGGATATATAATAATTATACCACGGATTCTTACATATGACTTACTTTGGAATTATGAATCCTAGTGACCTGGGACCCATTCCAAAGTTTGATTGGCACTATTTGAACGTGTTTGAA
>JAQIWD010000574.1:0-19454 GCA_034694825.1 Anurida granaria
ACGAATTTCGTAGTGCCGTTGAAGCAAAGACGGGAGGAGCGCAGGCGTGCACTTTGTTTATGGGAAAAACGTTAGAAGACACCACTACCGGCGTTCACTCAAAAAAGTGTTCAAGCCCATATTTCTGGAGTAAAATCCAAAGTAAATATCGTGGGAACTGGGCTGCAGGCGCTTTAATTACTTTTGTAGTGGAAACGTTCACGCTTTTTCGGGAGAAAGCGACGGGATTTTGTTTCCCGGCGTCCTAATTCCATTTCCATCAAAATAGGAGGTGGCATTTTATCTCTTTTGGCGGAAAATCGAATATTTTTTTCCGTTGTATTGGACTCCATTGGAATCGGGAAGAAGACTGATGGGAAAGACATTATTGATTTTCCATAATCTCGCAGAATTTCCGCCTCGGTGCCTAAAAAGAATGAAAGATCAAGAAGCCTCAAGATTTTTGGTCATTCAATTTCCCAAGTAAAGTTTGGGGGAAGTGGTGAAATTCTGTTCCGCTTCCCAAACTTTGCAGGAATTTTCAGTTCGTCTATTGTCTTTGGCCAGAATGATTGATCACTTGGGTTTCAGCAAGAATTCAGCAATCAGCAAACTCCAGGAATAAAACGGAAATGGTGTACTAGGATGAGATTCCGTAAACTGATGAAAAGGGGAGTAGCAAGAGGGTATTAAACTTTGGAAGCGCCGTGACAATGGGACTGGAGGCACTGGGTCCGGATACAAGGGGAGTCCGGATATTTGCTTTCATTTACCGGAAAAGTCGTAAATCAGGCAAAGGATGCATCCGCATCAGCTTCCAGATCCAGGACAAAGAAAAGGAAAAGAGGACGACGGAAAGTGGTTAGAAGCGGAAGTTGTCTGGAAACCAATGCAAGTCTGATTTTTTTAAACCTGCTGGCCCTTCTGTTTCCTGAGCGAAAAAAAACGCTGAATCCGGACGATGACGACGAGGACAAGACGAGGAAGGAAATCCAATTTTCAGTTTTTGGAAAACTAGAAGTGATATTTCAAAAAAAGGAAACGGAATACTACTGTCCACATCTTTCATAATAACTTTCTCCTGTTTCCCTGCGTGCTCTGCTCCTTTCACTTCAACGAAGCAAGAAACTTTCCCTTGTTTCAGCAATAACAAGGGGGGAGGAAAGGAGACACCACAAAGTTATCATAAACAAAACTTTTTTGAAAAATTGGGAAATAAATCATGCCGGAGAAACCCACAGTGAGTGCCCCCACAATGATAGGAAAGAAAGTTGTGTTCGAGGGAAGCAATCTGCTTTTTTCCTCCAAAATTCAAATGGGTTCAATTTATCTTCATTTTCATTGGGGAAAGTGGAGGCTTTCCCTATCCCTTTCCACCAAAAAGTAGAACACTCCTCAGCAGCATTTAATGAGACTCGCGAGCGTAGCCGAACATGTTTCCTTAAACTTATTTTATGAACAACCAAACCAAGGAAAAAGACGTTTACAACAGTTTATGGCCCTCCACTTAAGCCAATGGGCATATGAAAGATCCTGGAGATAATTCCAGCCCGCGTATCCTCCCTGCCCGGTGGTGCCCACACTCAAAATGCACCAAAATGCTTCATTTGAACAAAGTTTATCTTTATGAGTGGCCGGAATTCCAAGGTTTGAGGGGCAGGAGATAAATTTGATTGAGCGGAATAATATAAAACTGAGAGGCGTGATTGGTTGGAACGAACCTTGGATAAAGTCTTGGATGTCCAATCATGATGTAGCGATTGATGGTAATGGCCAATACCGTAAAAATTGAGACGGCCATGAGGCCGTAGCGGAAGAAAGGGAAGAGGGTACAGAGCGTCTCTCCATGGACCCAATCTCGGTTCCAGAACATGGACACGGCCAGGGGTAAGTTGAAACAGCAGAACATGAGGTCACAACTGCTGAGGTTGATGATAAAGTACGCAGTCGCATTGTGGACCTACGGAGAAAATCAGAGGAAAAAAATGTAAATTAAGTTCATGGTTCTTGCGGTTACTGAAATTGGTATTAAATTCCAGGGGCAGAAATCCCCCAGGTTTCCGACATAATAACTTTAAATTCGCCGTTTCTAACGGATGTAGCGTCACTCTCAGGATTGAGGTTCATTCCTCGTGCTTTCCAAGGAAAACGAGTCTCCATTTTTAGCAACTTAAGACAATGAAAATTCTAAGCGCCATGCCGAACGCGTGCCATCATCATCTAGCCATACTTTTCCTAATTTGTGCAAGCGCAGCAGCTGACTTGGAAGGGCCGAGGGCAAAACGGGGAGTTGGTGACAGAATAAGGTAAGCAGCAAACTAAATTTGAATTCAGCGATAACTGGGCGGGCTCCATTGAAATTTGCAGGAAAATCTTTCGATTTTTTAGAAGTACAAACTGTCCGAGTGACAACCTGCTCCTTCGTTATGACGAGTCGACAAGGCAGTGCTATGAAGCCGGCTCAAAGGGTCCATGTGGCAGAAACATGCTTTTCTATACAAAACAAGACAATGCCCGCCTAGGGACCTGCGACTGCGCCTACGCCCATGAATCCCGCACGCTCATCTTTCATCCAGGGACCAATCAGTGCTACTTTGTATTCCAACAGGTTCGTAAATTATTCGTTCACTAGCAAGATTCACTTAGTTGACTAGCTGGATTGTCAGTAACTAATGAATGCAATTACATTGTAGGGCTACTGCGCATACGGTCAGTGGTTGACCTTCAACGCAAGGACGAACAGGCCAATGTGTACAACCAATCCTTGTCTAAAATTCGGATCCCGGAGTGTGGTAGAAACGCTCGTTCAGTATCAAGGCTTATGCGTTCCCGTCAATTCCCCGTGTCAGGGTGAGCCTAACGGCGCCGTTAAATTCATTTCCGGGTTTGTACTGCCGCGCTGCAGCAGCGCACCTGTTACTTCTAAAGCCGTTGGTGCGCCTGTGCAAGGTTGTGCGCCAGGGAGCCATTTAGCTTACAATGGGAGATGTCAACCCGTTTTCGAATGGTAAATGGCAAAACGCCCAACTTCCCGTTTTAATTATTAGTTCAGGATGTTATTTACAAAGTATAGCAATGAATTTATTAATCCGGAGTTATAAAATAAATTGTCAATTTACCAACTGTTTACGACCTATAACCATAATTTCGTGGTAAGCTAGGAGGAAACAATGGGTGTAAACGTGAAAAAAGAGGCAAGGTGTCGTTGAGGTGAATGACCTCAAACCGGCCTGCCGTAACTCACGTTTCCCTGATGAAAACGAAAGTTTTGGAAGAATGATGAAGGTGGTCCCAATGGCGGAGATTCATCTCCTCTCGGATAAACTTAATCAGGCAGGAAAGGTAGAGACTTAAGGCAGGTGTAACGTGAGTGGTTTTCCCTTCCTTCCTCATTAATTCCCGGCTAGTAATTCCTTACCACTTACATTTACTTTTAATGGCCCTCTTAGGTCTAACTGTGTTCCCAAGTTAAGTGTGGAACGCTCCAACTCCTTTTCCCTTCCAGTCCTATGCGTCTTTTCAATCCCATTTTGCGAATTGGCGAAAGAATTCACGGGTTGGAAACAACCAAGCCCATAAATCTCCCTTTTGTATTTTTCCATTCAGCGCCGGGCCACCATTCCAAAGTGGCAAGGGAGTGATGCATTGTGGAAGGAGTGAGGAAGTTGTAACTTTTAGCGGGAGGACGTTAGAAAGTAAAGAAATGGCGGAAAGCGGAGAGAAAGTAAGTGAAAGTGATGAAGATGATTTTCTTTCCGCGGGCTCTCACTTTCATGGACTCATAATCACCCGCCTTGCGAATCCGACGCTACTTCTGTAGGTAGACGCCCGCGTAGCTCCTCACTTACTCGGGACGCATAAAAACTGGAGCGGGAAGTTACGAATTTATGTTCATAATCGGCTCGTCTCCTTTTACATTTTTTGTCACATGAGAAAATCATGCCATGTTTTCTTCCAACTTTCCCCTGCCATGTCATTTCCCTATTTCCAACAAGACCCAGTCGTGACGTTTTGCGCCAATTTGTGCCGTTCCATATTCATTTCTGACTTCCGCTGCTGCGACGATCAGAGAGACACGACGCGGGAAACGGAGCTCGCAGTTTGGTCGGGTGAAAGTGAAATGTCTGCAATTTGGGAAAATGTGCTCAAAGAGAAAGCAGAGCTCCATCTAATTTGACAGTCAAATAAATTCTTAGTAGTTTCCAGAATTCTGGAGAAATTCATCCACCACCTTTTGCTCTTTTGTTCTTTCTGATTTTTTTTGTCACCCCCAACTTGGGGGCCCAAGTCGTAAATCCCGGAATGAGAATTTAAATTAAAATTTTATTCAACCCCCCGCTCATATTTTCCTTTTTGTATTTAAATTTTCTCATCTTGGAATGAAGAACTTTATTTGAGGATTTTCCTCCAGGTCCTGGAAATCCTCCAGGTTGATGACCCGCCGGCCCCTTTACCCCCTCCCTCTCCAGTTTACAGCGCCTAGTGGCCTGTACACAAATCCGCACTAAAATGAAGGAAAGTTTTAATAATGAAAGCCCAAAGTTCTCAAAGTCCTCCAAAGCTTTTGTTATTGGCCCTCAAAATGATATAATCCGGGCGATTGAATTGGAAACGACCCTCGTCGTCCTGAGAAAAGATGAAATGGTGAAAGCAAAGAAAAGTGAAAGCCCCCCGTGTGTTCTTACCTTACTCCTCCACTTCTAAAACTTTTAATGGCCCGAGGAACCAATAGAAAAATACTTTTGACACTCACCATTTCCTTTTAGGTAATCCCCGGATTAGGAGGGACAAACTTTAGTGGGGCGAAAGTATCAAAATAACGTTGAGGCTGAGGGTAATGCCATGCAGTGGAGACGTAATCCAAATAAGCTTAGGCACAACGGGGACTCCTGAATTCCCTCAAGTGCGGTTCCAGCCTCCGCCATTTTTGTTATTTAATAAGTAAGTTATGGGTCCAAGATTCAATCTTACATGGGGTAGGGGAGTGCCATAATTTGAGTCTCAGTGCCACAATTAAACAACCCATAAAATTTTATGGGAGCAAGATGGAGTACGAAATCCACTTCACATTCATTTTGTCCTTTCCCATGGGAGACACGCTAAAAAAAAATGGCGACAAAACCGGGGGTTGTAGCTCCTCAACTCAGTTTTTAAGCTTTTGACTTATTCACTGTGCCAAAATTTAAACGAAATTCAGAAACATTTTCTTAAAAGACTAACAGTTACATTCGTGATTTTAAAATTTCCATTCCATAGACCTTGCGTCATTGGTTAAACGGAACAAAAATTTGGGCAACGCGCCCGAGTGCTTTTAGTTTTGAAAAATTATGAAAACAAAAAGTTTTTTGGCCGAGAGGGATTTGCCTTTCATTTCTTTAAACTTTTTGAGAAGAAGGAAAAATGCAAAAGAGAAAGTCGGAAAAGGAAGAAAACAGAAGGGGAAAGCGTTTGGACTTTGGATTGTTTATTTCTTTTCTTCAACAGTTGTTGAGTATTTAGAAGAAGGGAATTGGGTTGAGTGGTTCTGGAGGAATTGAAGCATGAAATCAATAATTTAGACTTGCTTTTCCACTTTCTCAAGAATTTGAACCGTGGGTCGTGAGGTTCGTGAGGAAGGACACACATCTTCAAGACTTTCTTCGGAGACTTTCTTCAAGAAAATCATTGAATCCGACGACGACGACGAGATCCCCCCTTACGTAGTACTGAAATTTTAGGATTCGTTGAGAACATTGAATTCCTTCCGAACGGTTAACCTCCTAAAGACTTCCCCTGTCTCTCACCAACCTAAACAGATCTTCCCATTTTTTCTAATACCATTCCGTGCAATGGGGCCGACCACCAACTGGGACTTTTTCATTCGAGATGGGACAAGAAAATTGTTACCGGTTCCCATCAACCATCCAAATTTATGGAGAAAACAAAAGAAAAGGAGAACAAACCAGTTCACCCAAATGTCAAGCCTTCAATTTAAGGAATCTCGGCTCTGAAAATGTTTGGGAGCCGCAGATAAATACGGATTTTAACAGAATTGGGTAAATTACTTCTCAACTTCCTTGCCTCTTTTCCCCAGGGACTGACCCTTTCGGTCCAGAAGTTCTGGATCAAACTTTCAAAAAATGTTTTTCATGATTCATACTAAACTAACCTAAACTAACAAACATGTTAAAAAAAAAAGAAAAAGGCAATCCGAAATCCCGAGTACCAAAGCCAATATGTCGTCTAGAGGGAATTGAAATTGAAAGTTTTCTTCCTGCGGCTTCCATACCCCGAGCTCTCGGCGTTCATAGTTTTCAGCCGCCAAGTAGTAAAGTGGTGCTAAAATTTCCGCTCCCATTTGATTAAATATGCAAATCCTGTCGGCGGAATCTGCACAAAGTTTTGGAAATAAGGAAGTATTAACTGGATTACGGAACCAGAGTGGTGGTGGTGGTCGTAGTTATTAGGGAAATACCAACTTAGTACTACTACGGTTAAGCCATACATACGAGGGAAGACGCCTAGAAAATTTTGAAAATGGGATAAGCGACGACGATAACCTAAGCGAATTGAGAAGAAGAAAAGAAAGCGGAGGAAGTGGAAAGTGAGGACTCGGATTATAAATCCACTTCCCCCAGTCCCCCGGCTGGCAAAGATCCAAAGACTAAATTCTGGAAGCATTGATAGGTAAAAGGGGGCAAAAGAAAGAAAAAAGAAGGATATGATATCTGAATAAGTTATTACATGATCCAGAGAATGGAAAACTGGGGAGTCGGATCCGTCCTATCGGAAGCCGGAAATGGACGCCTTTCTCGGACAGAGAGAAAGGAGTGAAAGGAGGGGAAACTAAGAAGGAAAAGAACTCAATTGGATTTCCATCAGGGAATAGCACAAGATGGTCTGTCGCCCTTAAGGGACCCTCACCCTATTAAATGGATAACTTCCCCATTTCATTCCCAACCCATGAAAATCTGTTTCCAGGAACGACATTCAACTTTAATGAAATTGAAATGGGAAATCATCACATCTCATCTCCAGATAAACTTTATTCGTTTTCAATTCATACCACTCCACCTTCCTAGTTTTCCAGCTTTCGCTTTACACCCCAAATTGGAAAGTAATCATGAAGAGTTCCATGGGAATCCCCGAAGGTCAACGACCCCTTCCACTACCAATTTAAACTTTCCTTCTTTTCCCGCCAAACTTTTGGTGACAACAAGAACAAACATGTTCTGACACGAGGAACACTCCATGGGGTGAAAGACTTCAATTTCAAGCAAAATGTTTTCATGCAGGGCCTTTCTTCTCCTGAATTTTAAACGTTTGAAGAGATTCAGAGCAGTGGCGCCATTTTGAGTTTTGAAATTTCAAATAACTTGCCAATAAAGTCAAAATAACGCCAATTGGCACTTTGGCATGACAAGAAAACAGCGTCGGAGGAATTTTGGTTTGACTAGAAAGGTTACACCCGGGTGAGTCCCACGCGTTACGATCCTACGTGTCCCTGTCCTGATTTTGGCTTCTACCACGCCTAGATTCAAGGGACCACAGATGGCAAAGTGCACATTCCAAATGACAAAGTGACAGGCATGGAACGTGGACGCAGAATTATTTGACACTTTGAATTCAGCAGGGAGGGGAGGAATATATGGATTCCAGCCTTCCAGTTCCTCCAGCACGTCGCCGCTTGCCATTAATCGCAAATGTTATTAGAGATCCCAGTACCCTACATCCTCGTCACATGGATTCCGTGTCAAGGGCGACTGCTGGAGAAAAGGAGGGGTCTCCAGAGTCCCAGAGTTGACTTGACAGTGACGAGGATACAAGGGTGGACGGAAGGGGTAATGACAGTCAAGTCGATAGTTTGGGTTTTTATTTCCAGATCCGAAATGACAAATGCCTGTCATTACCATCCTCTCCGTCGTCCCGCCTTCCCACATACTCCAGTACAAGCTCCTTGCTCCAGTACTCCAGCCAGGCAGGCCTACTACATTTACTATTCTGGGAAGGAATCCAATTATTCTGGAGAGGGGAATAAATGGGGGATACTGCGGTTGTACCGACAGCGGCGGGAAAGGTGATTTGAATCTCCATCAACTGTCATTGTTTGCTCATTAGCTTTAGCCTCAATCTTTCCCTTATGCCAGTTTAATGCGGTACGTTCTCCTCGAATGTTGTGCATCCGTGTTCAAATTTCCTGTGATAAGCGACATGTAATTGTAATGAGGACAGAGCGTGAGAATTCTTCCAGTTACTCGTCCGACTGGATGATAAGACCACAAAACAAAGCCTAACGACATCCTCCTCCAAAACATTATCACCAACAATGCTTTCAGCTAAAGCTGCCGCAATTCAGCGTTATTATTAAGCGTTACCAATGTCTGATAGCATCGACCACATCATTTACGCATAGTCGTCAAAGATTATGAAATGTCCAGGAGGGGAGGAACGGACGCCCCTTCAATGGACGGGAGAATCGCTTTTCTGAAAAGGGGCCAAACCTTCCAATTTGGTGGGACGCTCCTTCTCATTTGTCATTCTCAATTGTCATTCATTTTCAATTTCATTTGAAATCCATTCATTCCCATTTGCGTAGGGAGGAGGTGAGGACAGGAAGGCTGTGGGGTTGAACAGGAGCAATTAAGGCATTCGCAAATTTGATTCCTCGCCAATTTTTGAGGACACAAAATTAGGCTAACATGAAACGGAAGTTGAGCCCGCAGTTTTCTTATCGCGGCAGGAGAAAATGAGAAATCGCAAGTGCCTTGTCCTGTTGGCCACTTTCCGGGTGGGTTATTAGCAAGGTACCCCCCCCCCCTGCTTGATTAGGGTTAAGATGGGCTGGAATGAGTTCCACCTTGTTCCTAGCAGATGATGTTAATTAACCCAAAGTGGCTTCAGTTCTTAAAACATTATTAAACTGGGAGTCATAATTCACTGAAGCTAATTTGGCATTTAGGCCCAGGGTATTAAAAGCTCCAGAAAACTAGGACCAAGACGGGCTAACTTCCTATTGAAGTCAGATGCATGGAAGCAAGATGCGACGACTTGGACGAAGTTTTGGAAGTCTTTAGATCCCACCGCGTCTTTTCATAAGTTCATTCAACGGCGAATGAGGCGTGGAGGAGTTCTAATGGATTTTGGATCTCGTTCCAGTCTGATTCCTGGACACAATACTGGAACTTTCTCCAGCTCCCTTCCTTACCCTTTTATAGAAACTTAGGAAAACGAAAACTTTGGAATAATGGAAACTTTGGAACCCAATTAAAATCGGATTGAATAAGATTGCTGGAGAAAAGAGAAAGCGGCGGATAACAACCGGAATTCCAGCGCTGGAAGGAAAGCGTGGGGAAAGGAGGTCAGAATTAATTTACGCCGCCTTTCTCCAGAAACAATCTCCAAATTTATCTCTGAATTGAATCAATTAAATACCAATCTAAATTCCTCCAGAAAATGTCCTCAAGGCTGGAGGCTCCAGTTTTTTTTACTTTTGAGTTTCTACGCTGTAATTTAAAGGGGCCACGCCAATATTGGCAAGCTGGTATTTCATTTTGAGATGAAAGATTCATGGGAATCTTTCCAGAACTTTATACAAAGTCGGAAAAACTTTTACGCCATTCACACCTTCAACATTTTACGATGTGAGAACTTATGGAGAAGGACTAAATTTCTTGGTCTGGTTCCTTCTTTTAGTTAATTTGGGACTGGAAAGGAAAATGACGCAAACAAAACTTCAGCAGTAGTGGCTACTACCCTAATAAAGAAAAAGACGGGGAGAAGCGACCTGGTTCCAGCCGAATTGGCAGAGACAAAGGTAGGCTTTTAGACGTAAACGTTTTTTTCGGGTGGTGGTAGGAGGCAGAAAGCGAGTCGTGGAAACGATCCCAATAAAATTCTGCAACGTGAAGAGACGACATACTTTCCTTCAACGTCAGAGATCTAATAAATGTCTCCATATTTTACAGTGATGGAAGGAATGGAAGAGGAACAAACTCGGAGTCACTTTCCCCGCCGGCCTCCTCTGGGTATTATCTATAAAAGTTTCTGGATCAGCTAATGTAATGTCCCAATTAAACCAATCCCCATTAACTTTGATACTTGTGTCCACAAATTACGGGACTCAAGAGTCAGGCACCACTCCAGGGCTTATGACTCCTTAACTTTCTTGTTTACGAAGGTGTTTCCGCGCAGGAGGGGTCATTGGACCCTCAACACTAAACTTAAGGAACACGGACCTGTTTTTGACAAGGTGGAATAAATAACAGTGATTTCAAATCCTAAATATCACTACAC
The DNA here is from genome assembly GCA_034694825.1 of Anurida granaria. NCBI lineage: Eukaryota > Metazoa > Arthropoda > Collembola > Poduromorpha > Neanuridae > Anurida > Anurida granaria. Next base: position 10,252 of record JAQIWD010000574.1, read on the forward strand.
AGGAAAGTTGTGAGGTGATGACTGGAGGAAATTGAATTCGGAATTTATTCTGGAACTGAAGTACCAACACGACGACCCGGCACTGCTGGAATTTCCTGGAAATTTACAGTCTTCACTCCCATCCGCCCACATGGAGAGACGCCTTCAACTAATTTTCAGAAATTGGATCCTGTGCATGACATTTACAGGAGCAGCGTTTGGTTGATGAATAAATAGGAATGGATCCTTGACAGGTTTGATTTATTACTCAAACTTTCTGTTCGGAAAATGCGATTCTAGGCTCATAGAACGCTGATTTATGGGACATGATCAAATGGCGAGTTAGTTGAAGATCAAGAAATTAAAATATATTACATCACTCCATTTCCTTACAAACTTAACGACCAATTAGACCAAGCTCATTCTTTCAGTTTTTCAAGAAGAATCCATCAGTTACATTGAGCACATCGTTTAGATCAACCGATTTTGGCAAATTGGCAAGATTTTAACTGTTTCAAAAATCTTTTAACAAAACTTTTACAGCATTGCGAAATCTTCATTTTTGCATTTTATTTATAGAAATCTCCCGACAGGGACACCCCAGACGCTACGACTCGAGACTCGACACAAATCCCTTATCCCCTTGTCATCCTATTCTTGATCCGTAGATTAGAAAATCGTTGATGTTAACAAGTCAAGTTGAAAGGTCGTTCCAGTATCACGCCAAACACGTTTCATGTACCCACCCGCGGGAAATGCCACCGGTAAAATATTGGATGCTCAAAATCCCAAATTAAGAATTACGTACCTTTTTGCAGCGTGCAAGAGCGACAATGGTCATAAGATTTCCAGGGACTCCAAGTAGAATGAATGTGATGCAGCAGACGGATGCAAATCGTGTGAGTTCAAGAGGTAAATCCGGGAATAAATCTCCACCCGGTATAGGGCTAGTGATGGATTCAGAAAGATCCGTCGTCGCATTTGTTGTTGTAATTCCCATTGTTATTTTTTATCACTGGAAAACTGGCAGTCACGGCGTGGATTTCTTCAGTGATTTGAGTTTCAGTTCAGTTTGAACAGTTAAGCATTTTCAGGAAACATTCTTTAGGAATCAGAAACTGGTTGTGGAATACTGGAAAGACGCTGTTGACATTTCTGGAACTGCGGTGATGCTTCCAGTCTTTTGTTGTGGGTGAACTGAATTTATTTCTGATTTTCCTAATTGAACAAAAAAGGAAATTAAATTACAACCCAACAATTAACAAACATTTTTACTTGATGATGATGGAAATGTTTAACCCCAGGATGCATGATTCAAAATTGTTACCAATTTAACCGCACACTTGACCGCATACTAAGGGACAATAACACGTCAAACGAGAAAACAAATGGAAAGCCCAAGCGGGGCCTATTGTTCCAGCGACCCCTAGACGCTTGCCTCTTTCCTTCTAGAATCTAACCGCTTGGCGTCAAGAACTTGACTGTGGTTTTTGGTTAACGGAAAGGAAGGATTCCCTCTTCCTTGTTTCTTGCCTCGTGTATGCGTCTCAAAAACGAAAGTGTGAAGTGTGTGTTACGGAAGGAAGCGACAATTTCAGTCGGAGAAATACCGTGAAGTGATGTCATACTACCCAAATCTGTCCGTATTTATGTGGCACTCACCAACCAGCAACTCCAGGATCCCAATTTGAAATGACAAAAGGTCAAAATGCTGTTTTTTATAAATAGAAAAAAAATGCTTTTTTAGATAATTTCTCTAAACAAACGCCAATTATACGCCGAGCAACTATTTCCCAAAATTAACAATTTCCTAATTAGTTTTGAAAATTTAAATATTTTTGGCGAAGTGAAGGCAGTGTTTGTGTTGGAATTAGGACTACGTCGTTAAAAAATACGTAATACTCCCATTTTAAAAATCTTACCGATAGAGCATCATTTTTGTAAAATCAAAAAAATGAATGGTAGACGCCGATGCCCAGCTATGATATGGTGACAAGGAGCAAAATGTTTGTGGAGACACTTTTTTCGGGTTTGGTTAGAAAGGAACAGCTGAGGGAAATAACAAAAAGTTCTTCAACTTTCAAGCGTTTTTCCAGATTTTGATTACCCGTCGTGACTAGTAAAAAGGGCACGCTAAACAGAAATTAATATTTTCACTAATATTATTAGCATTAACAGGATAAACGGGAAGGTGAAGCAACGTTGTTGGATAACCTTTTTGTTCAAATTATGATTTATGAGATTATACTGATTTTTCAATACTAATCTGACTTTGTAATTGTGTAATTTATAGGATTTAATCCAAGATCAGTATGGATCCACACCCACCCTGCGATGGAGCGAGTACAATTTCGGATGACGGTATATTTCCAAATGTCTTCATCACTGTTGGCACCACATCCTTCGATGGTCTCATCACATGGGCTCTGGATCCAGAGACGACAAAACAGTTTAAGAATTTAGGTGTCAATCGAGTCAAATTACAAATTGGATCCAGTAAACTCCACGCAGAGGGCACTCGGACATTTGGAAACATTCTTTACGAGTTCTATTCCTACCAAACAACCTTAGCAGAAGATTATGAATGGGCGGATTTGGTTATTGGTCATGCCGGTGCTGGAACAGTGTTGGATGTGCTGGATCTTGGGAAGACTTTGTTTGTGATTCCAAATGAGTCATTGATGGATAATCACCAGACAGAACTCGGAGAATTCATCCACACGGAGCGTTTTGGGTATTCCAGTTCATTAGAAAATGCACGTTCGGTGATGGGCAACATTAGAAGAGAGGGCATTAAGAAATTTCCATCTAGAAATATCCAGGGTTTTCTCCAGGTTGTGGAAAAGACTATGAATTTTGATCCAATCGAATTAGCCCAAGTAAAAGCGAAAATCTCGTGACGTGATTCTTTTTTTTATTTATCAAAAATTTTCAAATTTATGAAGTACTTAGAAGTTTAGTATCTGTGGCGGCAACACATTTTGTTTACAAAAAACAGTAACCGTAAATAAAGGTCATCGACATGGAGTTCTTTTTGAAACTTTGTTTGTGAGGAGATTTTCTTAAGAAGACAGACAGAGGAAAGTGCTGCGCGGAACCGGAAGGAAAACAGATTTTTCTTCAAGCCGACTTTGGATAACCGTTGAAGGATGTCGTCAGTGGCCATGCCTGGAGTCCAGGATGCTTTCACCCCGTCGGAGGATTCATTGGTCCTTCAGGGTTACGCGAGTGAGGCGAATGACCCTTTGGAGTCAGAAGTGATGAGGTAACTAATGTTCCCATTTCTTAATTCATTTTGTACCAGTTAATTTAACGATTTCTGTTGTTCCAGGGATGAGAAATACCGGACTCGTGCTCCGTACGAGATTGCGTCACCGCTGGGATCAAAGTACTCCTCGGAGTATTCTCAGGATGAAAGTACATCCGCCACTCAGGGGTCATCACGAGCATTGAGCGAAGTGGAGCTGGATGAAATCGGGAGGTACTTTCTTGGTTTCCGGATGAAGAAGTTTATGGAAGCGACTCGACCAGGACTCATTTTGTCAGATGGAAAGTTTGACCTCTTGTTGGCTGCTCATCATGCGGATCACCTGCTCCTCGCGCTGGATGATGCAGTTCGTCAACTTGTTGAAGCTAATCAGAAACTCAGCGGGATGAAGGAAATGGCGAAACCCAAAATGAAGTTGCTTGAAGACTGGGTCTTCGTCTTGATCCAAGCCATCTCGGCTCTCGATTTCCCCAAAGGCCAGAAGGAGTTCGTCAAACAGTTCGCCAAGGAACATTTGTGTGGGAGACTTGAGGTACTCTCCGTGGACTTAAACCAGATATGTCGACTTTTGATGACGTTTTCTGTCAACACCAGAGTCGCGGGTAAGTCCCTTAGAATCCAAAAACTAAAGGGTACTTTTCTGAATTCAGGTTTATATTAATGCGGAATAATTCTAACGATTCCAGACTTACTTTTGTTGGATCTCATCAAGAAGCATGGAGACAAGTTTGACGGGAAGGGGATTGAGGATTCCCTGAATTACCAAAAGATTAAGCCAATTAGTACCCGCTTCCACCGTCTCCCAACTCTTCCATCGCCTCGAATTCCAGGAAGTAGATCCTCTGACATCAATTTGACAATTCAATGGACTCACGCGGATGATGGACTCCTGATCAAGGACATGGAAACTGTTGGTCTCGCCGAATTTGCCTCATTGCCTTACAAGCACAAGCTCAACCTCATCAATGCCTTCTTCAAAGACATCCGAATCCACGTTATCGAGTCAGCATTTGTAATTTTGAATGAGAACACTCAAATCTTGGCTCCATTTCGATCCTTTTCAAAGAAATTCGGGCAGCAAATGTCATTGGCAATGAAGCCCACAAGCAATGGTCTCGAGAAGCACATTCTGGAAATTAACGCTATTCTGGATGGGAGCGATGCCACCTACTGGGACAAGACTTTGGGTCACGTCATCATTCAATACCTCATTGACATCCGGCAACGGTTGCTTCAGGTCATCGATCTCACGGATTTGACGAATCAGGGACTCCACAAGTTTCAAGACAGTATTCAGAAGATTGATGACGACATTGGGAGTGTTTTGGCTGGAAAGTGGAAGGGCAAGCAGTACCCTGGAGAGCAAGTATCAGTTGACTTTCGGGTCTCGGAGGACTTTGGCAACTTTTTGACTTCATCATATTTGATGTAATGATTTTACTTTTGACATGGCATGACTCATTCTGGACGTCAACTTGACGATGTATCTTCTTGTCATTTTAGTCGCCACGAGCAAGGAACTTCGGAGTCTCTCCTGGAGGATGAGGACGGAGTGCCAGTGTCAATTATTTCGTCACAGAAAGAGTCGGAAGTGAAGATCTCCATTTCGGATCATGGATCACATCCTGCCTTGTCACGCTGGGGAAAGTGAGTTGTATTAATTAAATTCATGCACAGTGCTTAGTAGATGTTAACCTTTGACCTTGAATAGATTCAAGGGATGGTTCACTTGGAAGAAAACAGGCACCGCTTGAGAGGTCACGCCACTCACACCACCACAAATCACAACAGGAATTCACAAAGAAAAAGTCTCATTTCGCCCCCAAATCGTAATTCCATGAACAATTCAAGAGGGAAAAGTTCAAAATCCCTTCACTCATTTCAATAATTCAAAAAGGAAGAATAAAAAAAAGTTGATTTAAAATTGGATTTTTAATTATAATTAATTAATCATCAATCAAGTTCAATCAGTCGACCGAGACGAGGTTTTGCTAAACAATGAACATCGCAAGAGTGGTAAGTTGGAGTTGAACCATCTGCTCAGTGTCCTTTCTCTTGCTGATCTACATTTAATTTTAGTCAATTTGTTGTTTCTAGTTGTGTCGATTAGCCCAGCCAAGAAGTACCTTTTTATCACAATGGAAATATGCAATGAGCACCTCGGCAGCACATCCTCGACGGGACAATGCCTACAGTACTTGCCAGGTGAGTTATATTCGAATCCAACCCTTAATTAAACACTCAAACGTGCGGGCGAAGTGTTGCGATATTTTAATTATTTAATTGTTGTATAAAAATCATCCGAATTGCTTTTAATTCTTGCCCTTACTTTTTTTTTTATCCATACAGACGACTCTTTACCAGAAACGTGTTGTTGCAAAATGTGGATTGACACAAGGACAGTCAACACGTAATTACAGCGGAGCAGTTCCTTTGACATTGGATCTAATCACGCAGAGAGTGATTCTCGTACTTCAACTCTATGACAAGGTGGACCCAGCTAAGGTGAGAGAATGACTTGCTGGTTGCTGCCTGCATTTGGTGTATCATGTCATGTTTGTTTTTGACCTGGATATTTCACAATTATTTCCCTATTTCTACTCTTTTCAGCTCCAAGTTACCTCACACTTCAAGAGTGATTTAGGATTGGACTCTTTGGATCATGTTGAAGTGATCATGGCGATGGAAGATGAATTCAGTAAATATTTTCCATTTAATTATACATCAAGAATTGTTTGATGACGGAATATTTGTTTACTAGTGTTCGAGATCCCGGATGCTCATGCTGAACGATTGCTGCGACCCGCTGACATTGTTCGATACGTCGCTGATAGGTTCGATGTCTACGACTGAAAAAATACACACTCTTCAGTGTTCATTATGCAAAAGATACACGCCATCTTAGTCAAAATGTGTAGCGCGTACTACATCTATTCTCCCTAAGGTCAAATGCTTATACTCTCCAAAGTAAAGTCCATTTTAGATAGGAAACTGACGTTGGGCTCTTCCAGCGAGTTATTAACTGCCTCGATAGATTTGCGCATCATTCACAGTTTTCCTGTGGGAACACCCAGGACCAGTTTATGATTACGTTTAGATTTAATTTAATTTCTCAGTCCCGTCGAACTTTTTTGTGGATTCCTACAAGGTCAGCCAGAGTCAATTCAAAAAATACTTGTTTTTTTCAACCGCACTTGTTATTTATCTGATTGAATTTTATTCACAGCATAAACTATTTGAGTTTTGAAAAACATTAATTCTCACCCATTCCCACTTTTTTATCTTTCCGATATTTATCATTGAGAGGCAAGGTCCACAAGTTTTTTGAAGACTGTGAGGTCATCAATTGATTGTTGACCTTGTACCAGTTTTTCCCAAGAAGAACCAGAATCAACTTTAGGAATTTATTGCAGGGATCCACTGAAGTTAAATTAATAGCTTCACCCCTTTCAAAACCAGAAATTAAAATAATACTGGAAAATCAATCCGAGCAGTCGGAATTAGATTACGAGACTTGGCCTGCCATCCTAAACTTATCATTGTTGTTAGACTTGTTTTTCTTGTTCATGATTTCCGTTGCGTCCACTTGCGTCAGCGTGACAGAGTAGTTTAGTATTTTTGCTCGAGTTCGGCTATAACTGTTATCAAAGCTTAGAACATACTTTCCTGGTTTCTCCAATCGGAGCTTCCCGACTTTCTTATTGACGTGCGAGTCGACGCGCTTGTATGCGACAATCGAATCCGACCGTTCCTTCTCCCCGACCAAACTTAATGAGAATCCAATGTCGTATCCCTCTGTATCAAAAGCCCACCGGAGTGACGAATCAGAACTTTCGAACCACTCACCACCCACTTCATATTCCAGCGTAATTGTCTCCCCGGCAGCGATTTTGATTTGAAACCATTCGTCCCCGTACTCGTCCGACGTCGAAGCGCATTTCCGCATAAAGTACCTTGAAAAATATACAAATCGAGTAACATTGGCAAGAATATTGCCATTGCGCATGTTTGAACAAGTACAAACCTAGGCAGTGGCTCGTGTAACCACGCTTCTGAGCAGAATTCATCGGTGCCCTCCTTCTTTCCTCCCCAGTAGGGTGGTAGTTGCGCAGGCGTCATGAGTTTGAAAAGGGCTTCCGTCCATTTCCTCTGGTCCGAGTTGTAGATGGCGACTTTGGAAAGGGTTCGGGAATGGAGCAAGGGCTTAATGAGGGCAAAGAGGACGTTGAAAATTTTCGGGGCGTTGATAACGATGGCATTCTTGAGAACTTCGGGATAATTCGCTTCAAAAATTCGCAATACTTCCAGAATCCCTTGTACCACTGTCCTGTGCGCAATCTGTCGATAGCCAAATCCATCGAAATCAAAAATGGTCACCCCTTGGTAGACGCCAGCGTCACGGCAGGCCGAAACAACTTTTTCCAAGTATTGGTAAATGTAGCGGAGGGCCGGAACGATGTCGCCGTTCTCTATGGAGGCCCGTAACTCCCACCTCCCGATTGGCAGAAGAAAAATTGGGCAACCATCCAGGTCATGTCCAGCATGGAGTACTGGAAAGAAGCACTTTGGCGGAATCCAATTCTTCAATTTGTCAATTTGGTTATTTTTCCTCCAAATCAAGTGACGGCGGAGCATTTGCTCTGCCCGGTCGACATCGAGGTCACGAGCCCTTAGCCACCCTACAAGGATTTCATCGGGTTCAGAGTAAATCTGATTGACGCGGGAGCGAAACTCTTGAAGCTTAAACTTTTCTTCCTTACTGAACGACATGGACGCCATGACTGCTGAATTACGACTGAAGCGCGTCCGCCTTCCGCTAGACTATACTTGATGGTATTCATATAAATCATAATAATATTACAGTAAGGTAAGTAAGGTACATACACAAAACGTAAGAAAAAAGGAAGCATTTGTTTATAGTACCTTCCTCAGTGTTCCTGTTTTTTTTTCATTAAGAAGGACAATACCAGAACATTTTCCCCTTTCATTTATATGAAACCGGTTGACGTCAATTACAGTTATTAAATTGATTAAGACTGAGTGCACCCTGCGTGTCATTCTAGCGTGACGTCAGAATTAGTCTAATCGCTTCATAAGCAGAAACACACGGGAGCTGAATCGCTTCATCCTAAAAAGTCCAAAGCATCTCCGTAAAGCCTTATAATGTACATTAATTTGAAAAGCAAAGTTTGCATTTGAACCAAAATTTTGCAGTGTGGGAATTCGCCGACGACGGGAAAATTGTTGTTCTCACTTCCTAGTCAAATTAATGAAGAAAAAAATTCACACGCTTCGCTTATGTGAAAATGCTCGTCATTTTTTCTGGTAAAATAAAGGAGCTGAGTAAGCAACTTTGCCAGCAGGATAAATTCACTCGACCGTTCTTTGTGAGAAATTAGCTTGAATTCTTGATAAGAAAATAAGATTTAACTTTAACTTGGAAGAAGGTTGAGCTTCTTCCTTTCGTTTTATGACACCAGTCGGCCATCATCAGATCGAGCACAGCCAAGCCACCCGCCCTGTTCTTGGGCACCCTTGTAAACATCTTCGCACAAGCGACATCATGGAACAATTGTGGAAAAGTGGCTGACCTTATTCCTTATGTTCATGCTTCGGCGGTCTTTCGAAAGTCTTGTCACGTAAACCCAGCTAGGGGATCCTAACAGAAGCCATGGTCTTGCAAACGATTTATACTTTCTGATGACCCTGTGACCTTTTGAGAAGGAAGGTTGGCACTACAAGACTAGTTAGCATTGACACTAGATTCCAAGTTTTCTGGAAGATGAAAAAGATCGTCTCGTTTTTCAAAAGCAAGATTCTTACCGAGTTACTCTTGTAGTTATATTCTTTTTAACCACGAATCTACGTAGTAGAGAAAATGGTTTATGGAATTGATAAAACGGGAGATCAGCGGATAGAGACGCCGGTTTCCTGCATTTGAAACATCATGGGTCTC
>JAQIWD010000575.1:0-19452 GCA_034694825.1 Anurida granaria
GTTTTTTCGGGCTATGGTCGGTTTAAAACAAAACGACCACAGCGCGCAGTGGTTATTTCGGGCTCTGATCCTAACATCTATACTACTAAACACGATTACAACAAACGTAAACTTAGTTAGTTAGGAAATTCATAGTTGCCAATTAAGCCCTTGACAGGATCAGTTAGGAAACAGCCGCATCAGACTCAATTACATTAACATTTCCCATTATACGTCTAGTAGCTCCAACTAGTGAAAGTGAAGGGAAAGTAAATGGGTATGCATGAGGAAAGTTATGAGCCAAGTAGAGTATTATGAAATGTGACAAGTGGGTGTGGCCTTGATAAGTTTTCCCTTACTTATTACTTTCACTTCCCAACTTGTAAGACTTGTGAGACGACCAAGTTTTTAATAAAAAGAGTCGGGTAGAATTGAAAAGAATGAAAGGAGAAGAAGGGAAGGGGAGGGAGACGGAAGGGACTATAATTAGTTAATCTTGCCGGAGGAGAAAGGGGTAAGGAATAAGGGAGAAAACTTTTAAATTATCCAAAAACTACCCGGGTATGGAAGGGTAAACTAAGCACTTCACATGGAGGTAGGAAGGAGCAGCGTAGCAATAACAATAATAAGGCGCTTTCTCCCCCCACTTTCTCTCTGCGGTTCCAAGCGTCTAAATAAGGATAAAGTCAGGAGGCAGTCCCATTTCAACAGTCTCCAGAAAATACGTAAGAATGAGATTCAGTGTGTCCCCCGCAGAATCCTTATGGATGGACCAACTTTTATTGAATCCTTGCCCAAAATCGTATACAACCAGATCTTACTACTCCTATTCGACGTCTGAATAATCAACAACTTTCTCCCCCGGAATCCAATTTGGGAAAAATCTTGTTCGGTTTTACTTGGCCTAAAAAGTCTCTTGTGCATGGGAGTCGTGGAGGATTCAATCAGGACTATTCAAAGGGTCAACTTGAAATGGTACATGTCAACCGGGGATTTCGGATTCTCCCAAACAGTATACTGAGAGAACCGTTCAATTTTACATGAGCAACTTTCTCCGGGTAGACGAGACAATTTTGCAAGGGAGCTTTGAGCCATGAATGAAAATCTGTTTCAAATATTTAAACCAATGACAAAAGAAGTCGAAAATTCTGACAGCGTGATCTTTCTAGGCAAACAAAAGGAGACAAAAGGATTGGGGATAAGTACAGAGTAAGAAAATCAATGGTGCTACACTATTAAATTAGCTCTCCATTCTTCCAATCTTAATGAACAAATCCCACGAATTCCCGAAAATGAAGCGAAGACTTTTATTGTATTAACCCAACACTTTTCTGTCCTTTCTTCTTCATCAGAGAATTCCGACGAGACGGAGGCGTAGAAAGGAGTCGATCAGAATAACTCAAGATTAGAATTTAGAATCCAAAATTCCCTATTCATTCTTCCTCTGCTTTCCCTCCTGAGAAAAGACGCAGTTTCCCACCTTTTTAAAAATTCTTACCATCACTTTCCCGTAATGCCAATTAGATCTTTAAGAATAGATTAACGCCCCTCCCTTCATCATTCAGCTCAATGAGGGCAGAAACTCCTCTGCCCACTTTTTACAACTTTCCTCACGTCACTGACTAAGTTTCCACAGGGAGTCCAAATTAGTAAAATAAATTCACGCGCATTCATTAACCATTTTGTAACACGAATTATGCCGCCTTCTTAGCTTTCACCAATTATCCCCCAAGTTGGGGACAGGCGAGAAACGAAATTTTTCCAATGACGCTTTTACTGCCTAGGCCTAACGCCTGCGCCTTTACAAACTGAATGATTCGAAAACTGACAGCAACGCACAAGGAGTGTAAGGTTGGGGTTGATGACCTCTGCTTGGGCTCAAACTTCTGTTTGAACTTGGATTGACGTAAATGTACGCCTGATTTTTTTTTTCAAACTAGAAGGGGGAGAGAGGGGTAGGAGAGTAATCTAGCGATTGTCGTCTCTTTCCTCAAAGGTGAGCAGTGCAGAAGATGATAATGGAGCTGGTAGAAGAAGGAGGATAACGTTTAGTCTTTTGTTTGTATTATCCGCCTTCTCCCTTTCCTAAACCCCGGAAAGTAGGAATGAATCTGATCTGAAAGTCAACAATATCCTTTCATTATCCGTAGACACAGAGTTATGCTTCACTACTCTCCTCATCCCTACTGATACTGTGGTCAGTAGTAATGGTGGATGTTTTTGACCAAATGCTCACAGAATAGACCAATTTCACAGGGTCATCAGCAAGCATCTGTCCAGTACTGGATGACGACAAGCTCTAATCGCTGCTCCTGACGTCACCAAGTACAACTTACTCTGACATGTAAACAACTTTTGGAGTGTGTGGACCCATAATAAATTATACTCGTGACATACTCTGACAAGGGGCCGTACATAAACTAAATCCGCAATTTTTGACGTTTTTCGAACCCCCTCCCCCCTATCATCCACTTTCTTCCATTTTTACCATACTCCCCCTCCAAAACGGATTTAGTTTGGCCCCCATGGACTTGACCTCCCACCCGGGAATGACCCCGATAGGAATTAAATTCCAATACAATAAATTATAATCTAGAGGAACGTGATTTTGCGTGGCGTGTGCCGTCCCAGTGAATCGTGCGTCGAGTAACGGTAACCACACTCTTGACCATAACCCAATTCACCCTAGGCCGAACTCACGATAAGAATGTTGCCACATTGCTTGTTAACTCCTATTCAAAAGGTTAGGTTAAAATGTGGGAAATCTGACAGCACTCTTATGGTGAGTTGGGTCTATGGTGAATTGGGTTATGGTGAAGATTCCTAGACTCTCGCGCAACAGGTACTTGCTATCCATTCCCTAACAAATGTTCGCAGACGGACAAGTACACAAAAGGTTTATTGTTACTCCAAATTCCTTTGACCATAAAGTTGGCAACTACAATACACGCTGCGACGCGAGCTTGAAAGCTTAACCCATTGAGGGAAGTGTTAATGAAAGGAAGAAGAGTAAAGAGCACAAAAAGAGTTTGGCATGGCAGGATTGGGAATCCAGGGAATTCGTGACTAGATCTGATAGGATAAATGAGTCCTGGACATGAAATCAAGTGGTTGGTCGTGGTGGCACGGAAAACGAGAACAAGACTCATAACGATTTACTAAATTACACAAGGACCACCACAAAGTCCGTGACCATATCACCAAAGACCACAAACAAAGAACAGATTCTGCAGGAGATGGCAGTAGAAACCTTGAAACTGGACATTTCGCAAAGAGCAGATGTAGGACGTGCGTACGGTGGTTTCAGGATTTAAGGATAAATGGACCAATATCCTACCAACCATATTGGAACGTAAAACCTGAAGGGTGTATCAATTTTTATGTGAAAATCAATACACAACCTACACTCAACCAGCAAGCACGATCACCATAACTATCTTGTAGTTTTATGCTTTTTAGAAATTACAACCCTCATAGGAGATGAATTTATAACTAGCTGAGAGTTTTGTGGCAAAATCTGCAGATCAATTTCTCCAAATTTGTCCCTTCTGGGAGCATACGCTGAAGCGTTTCTTTCCAGTTTCCAAACATGAAGACGCTTTATGGATCTTAAAAAAAACCGTAGGCGTAGATTTTTGAAAATGGATTACGTGGAAATTCCATTCAGACGGACGACGAAGAACCTCCAGGGGGATCAAAGATGAAGTGGCGACGAACGGCCCCTGCGCACTGGTTTTTCGTGAAAAAAAAAAAGAAACAAAGAGAATATCTGCTCCGAGCGAGCTCCTTTCCTCAATAGCGGAATCTAATTTAACCCCCAAATTAATCAACGCGTCATGCCGAGCTGTTGTTAATCCTCCTAGAAAAACTCAACTCACTTTCACTCCAAAAAAAGAAAATGAAGAGAGAAAGTTAGACTGTAAAAGAAACAAAAATAAAAACTAAACCCTCCCTCCTTTCTTTCCCTCTCCTTGTAAGTCTGTTAGTGCATTTCTTTCGTGATTTCTCTTCCTTGGCCTTGGATCATGCAAAGGGCACAGGGGAAAGTCGAACACGACTTGACTTCTTCATCCCAGGACTCAACCAAAAGTGAAACGATTTCAAAGTCAGAGCCTCGATCATCAACAGGAGAAGAGATCTTAGAGGGGCAAATTATAAGCCAAGAAATCTGTTCCGTCATTTCCCTCGTGTCTGTTGTTGTTTTAAATGATTTAAAATTCTTCCACAGATTCCTTCCTCCCCTCATCATCTCCATTGTGTCAAATTCATTTTCTCCAATGAAACAGGAAGGAACAAAGAGGAATGAAACTTTACGCTCCAAGACTCTTAAATAAAGAATAAGAGATTGAGCCAGTCTTGAACCCTGAACCCATGCCCTGCACATGCCCCCGCCCTTGTGAACTTCCGCATCTGTCTTGAATGCACAACAAAAAGAAGAAGAAAAACTTTAACAAAAACAAACCATTAAACTCTAACCACACAGACAGTAGAAAACCTCATTTCCTCTTCCATCAAGTCTACGAGATGAGACTTCAAGTTTTCACTCCTTTTCACTACAGTACAAAACGGGGGAAGTTCGGAAGAAGGGAATAATGGAATTGGACAGCCTCAAAATGCTCAATCCCCCAAACTTCAAATGGTTCTGCTGCTCCTCCGTTGTTCCTGTTCGGATCTGACAGGAAACAGGAATGCGCTCCGAAAAGCAGGAGGAAACTAAAAAAAACTTAAATCGTTAATACCTCTCACTTTATCCCAGGGAAATAGGAAACGACGGTGGTGCCCACGGGAGGGTGTGGATTTTGCAGTGAAACTTACAAGCGTTTACAATCTGAAACCGCTGCTTAGCTTACGTACATCCCATTTGAACATTTCTTAAGTTTCATGAGTTTCATTGCTAAATCAATGCGCCAGAAAGTTTTGTTCTGTAACTTCAACCCGTTTTTTTTTGCCAAAATTATCAAAATTTCACAAAGAGGACAGGACAGGAGGGAATCGGGACTTACACTCCTTTTTTGCTCTCATTTCCTCCTCAATCTCCGATTTCGGATTTTTGAACTTTCACTCCTCGCTTGATTGCGACCGACGAGGCTTCCTTTCCCTGATTCCCTTCTCCCTTTAAGAATTACTTTGAGAAAACAACAACGAACTGAACTGGAAGGAGAGCTGGAAGAAGGAAAGGGAAAAGTTAGTGAAGACAGACGAACTGGACAAACGGATTACTCCCTCCCATCCTCATTTTATTAGAACCCATTCGTCCGTCCTTTCCCTCACCATGACATTCAATTAAGATTTTACTCCCTGGCTGGCCTTACCCCTCCCTTTCCCTTCCCTTTCTCCAGAAAAGATCTTGGAAAACCAGGGAGGGAGAAAAATAATCTTCAAAGTTATCCAGGAATTGTGTCCATTGGATTAATCAAACTCATAGCATTCCAGTTTCCCGTCATTCTACACTTTCTCCAGCTTTCTCCAGTATCAAGTGAACTAGGTAGTAGAAGCAGGAAGCAGGTGCTTCTAGATTTCCAGCACAGTATACAAAGTACTGGGAAGTCTAAATTAATTTAAGCCAGTTTGAAAGAACAAAGGAACCACAGACAAGCACGAACCTCTCCAGTACTCCTCGCATCCTCCTCCATTTTGGAATCAGTGGACATGTTGTGGTTGTTTTGGTGGTGGTGTGCAAGCACATGATTCTCAAATACGTGCGTTGGGTATAGCTGGTCTTTTAGAATTCCATTGAGACCACCACCGCCACCTCCGCCGCCATTGGTCGACCGAACACCGCCACTACCGTTGCCATTCAATTGCTGCTGCTGGAGGTTTCCATTCCCATTCAACCCTTGTTGCTGCGAGAAAAACTTGATTTGATTCTGGACTTTGCTCGCATAGGACGAATTTGGAAACTGATTGGGATTCAATTGGAGACTGCTTCCACTTGGAGGCTGATGGACAAGATGCGCTGATTGCCCATTTCCGCCACTACCACCTCCCTGATTTAAATTAACGTCTGGTGGGGAAAGGAGCGTTCGGCTAGGACTCCCATTTGGATAAAGAACGTTCGACGTCCCTCCTCCATTTCCAATGGAATTCCCGGACAGGAGGAGACTTGGGGATTGGGATCGTTGAGAAAGCCGGTTGGCAATCACGGCATATCGGAATTGGTGATTGGGATAACCACCGCCGCTGCCCGCCGTGTTGTTGCTCAGATTCATACCCTGCTGATTGGTAGCTGATGAGGATGAGGATGACAAGCAGCTCTTTCCGGGTCCACCACCAAGATTCCTAGCCAACTGAACTAAATTGTCAAATGTAGGGGTATTGGAGGAACCAAGTAGTCCATTGTTTTTGTTACTCTGCCCACTACCACTACCATTACCATTATTGTTATTATTCACCATGATATTTCCATTATTGATGTAGTGACGATGGGCAGGGCTCCCAGGGATTGGGCTTAGGGTCGGATGGTGATTTTCCAGGAGAGAAGTTACACTTGGCATTTTAATAGGAGCGTCTCTCCCAATCAATCAGTCCGAGGGATACAATAGTCCCTATTCCCAAATCTTATAACCCCATTCAGCACTACCACCAGAAATAGAAACAGGCTCAACAGATCTACTACCCGCCGGAAAGACTCAGTTCCTGGAGGTCCAAACCTTTGTTCAAGACTGAAACCAGAGACGGAGTGGAGCTTGGAGCTAGTTCTGGAGCTGGAGAAAGTTGATTTTGGGCATGACATTCCTCCCTTCCCTTCCGATTTTCTGCTCTTACCCGGGTGAAAGTCGTAAGTCTCCCCCTCCTTTCACGGGGAAGAGGGTGGGTGGACCTGGATGCATTTTGATGGAAATCAGAAGAAGGTGAAATCTCTTCCCAGTGGTACCTCACCACTGGTAAGAGATTTCTTATGGAATTCCAGTATAGTAAGTTCCCTCCTAAGCAAAGCAAGTGGGAATTTGAGAAGGAAGTATCCAAACAAATAAGCCAGAAAGAATTTACGTCTTCTACCGTGTGCATCATCCCTTAGCACACACACACAAGCCAGGGCCAACCAAGCCCAGGAAAGACGAGGAGATGAAGTCAAGAATGTTGGCTAAGGAATCCTGACTCGGATTTCCCGATTTACCCGCGTCGAAGAAACATATCTGACCCATTAGACTTCCGCCGACTCACAATATTCTCCTGATTTATTGTTTCCCTTGGAAAAGGGAACCCTCACACGCTTTCCCTCTGCACTTTCACCACACACTACCACTTTCCTTCCATTCCCTTTCACTATCAGGAAATTCAGAATTATGAATTATTCCTAGGGATTAGACGAGGGAAAGGGAACTAATCCTCCTCTCATAAATCTCAGAAAGGAAGGCGGAGTTTACGCAAATTCCAGGCAGGCAGAACAAAAATTATTTGTCATCCATACCATATGGTCTCGACTTGAATGGCTTACTACTCAAATTTGTAGTTTAAGATGGAAAAAAGGCATTGCAAGCCAAAACCGGTGGTGGAATACTGCCGGCAGTGTGTAGGTGCGTTCATTCCTTTCCTTGCATCTCTTCAGGAAATGCATCAGGTTGATATCGTGAGAATCTTACAAGGATTGAAGAAATCCATTAAGTATTACTGGGGGATGCAATAAGGAAAAGGAAGAATATGATCACAGAATACCAAAGTATAAGAAGGAAAAAAAAAACAATAATAGGCCTGAATAATAAAAGAATGAAGAAAAATCAGCAGGATTCCTGGGGTTGACTTTTCTCTCCCTTTTCTTTCCCGGAATCCTATGGATGGGAGAGGGAGAGCCAGCCAGCCATAAGGCCACCACCACCACCGCCGCCGCCACGGCGTGTTGGTCGAAATGGAGAATCGGAGGACAGGGGGTAAGACGAATGGCGGTAATTTTAGGCAGCAAAAGGAAACTCAAGAAGAAGGGTTACTAGTAAAAGGCATAAGGCGACATTTGGGGAGAAATGGAGAAAGGGGGGAGAAAACGATAGGGTCCGTACGTTTTTATTTTTTCAAAAAGAAACCCAAAAATTTCATTCATCCACCACCATGGTGCACCGCTCCCGTTCTTTTTAGAAATCCAGAAATCTATCAAGAAAAGCCGCCCATAATAGAATACCTCTACGACTCAGGTTTAAAAATGGATCCAGAATCCCCGAATTCAAATGGAAAACGAATCTTACTTCACTGCTATTGCCACTCACCCTCTTACAATTGCAAATTTATGTATGTCCGGAATATTAATAATCTTTGGCAACTTTTTATGTTTCTAGTTGCCCGCCCGCACACGGCATGACAGGAGCGTCAGAGGGTGCGGGTAGTGTCGGGTTACAACGTACTGGTGGGGGAGTTCCCACTTTTGCAGAATCCAGACATGCTGCCCTTACTCGAACTATCATTTGTCAAGGAAAAAATGAATAAGTGGAACATGGGACATGAATCTTCATCTGGAAAGGCTCAAGTATTAGTGCTATTTAGGTTGAAGAAACTGAAAAGGCCTGGTACTGGAGTTAGAGTCAGAGGAGGACAGGGTAGGGAACAGAGGGTTGACATTTGTCATGTCATCTCAATGAATATGATTCCGCCGTATATTCTATTCTGTTCCATGCCCTCCTACATGTTCCATGTTCCTACATGTTACAGGGAAGAGTCCTGGATAAATTTATTCAGAGACAAGTCCATCTTCATATGAGGCTGAGATCCTTATTTGGGGATCCTTTTGTACTCTCGTAGGCTATTCTCTTTGGATATTTCCAGTCCAAGGGGCAGGGGGACAAAAGTTAGGAAAGATTCTCCTAAATTATTAATGCCGTTCTGACTTCCCAAACGACATGATCGATGACTTCCCGCATTTTCCACTTTCTCGGATCAGAACCTCAACGCTGAACCAGAGCCAGTACCATCGGTGGGTAGCATTATTCTTACTATTGGGGAAATGTCTACTCAAGTCCCTCATGAATCCCAAATACGTCAGGCAGAAGACGGGAAGACAAAGAGGAAGAGCCTTTATGAGTACTACTTCAAATTGCGAAAGAAGACAAGGACGCCACCAGTAGATTCCAGTCACCGGTTCACCTTTGACCAAAAGGCATATGTTATAGTAGCTCTGTCAAAGTATACTAGCTGCAGTCAAGCTACCTAAAAGAATTAGCAAAGTCCAACATTTTTCTCTGCAAAATTTGGCAAGCTATAACACATCCAAGTTGGCTACTGGGACATGACCTACGGCGTGCGGCGGTGCGCTAATAATCTTTAAGTGCAAAATTGCGTAGTGTTGTTCCGGAATATTGACATATCACTCGTCCATTTTCTAGGGGCGAGTGATGTGCCAGAGCTTGAGCGCCTCTGGGCCTCTGGGCAGTTGGGCTGGAAAGAATGGCGGGAGTAAGCTGATGATAAGTTGAAGAATGCGAAGATCGATCATTTTCATCCGCCGCGTTTTCCCTTCCCCTGAGCCCTCTCTCAGCCAGGAAAGAAAATTTTGGGAGGGTCGGAGAAAGTACGCTGCTTTCTCCAGCCAGTCGCTCCCTACCTCCCTCAAAGACCCACAGAAGTTTCAAAGGACATAAAATAGAAAAGCCCGGAAAACCCGATTTCCTTCCTTTACTTTCTCCCAGTGGAGAAAGTAACGGAATGGGCCCAATTTTGTTTCTTAGGCTCAGCAGGCAGGCAGGCTAACGCTTGCTAAGGGATTCTATCTTTGGAATCTGGTGGACGGAAGACGTGGGTGGACTACCAGGAAGATGACGAGGTCCCTCTTAAGGTGAATTCGTGAATAACTAAAATCCAACCGTGTGTTATGTCTGTGTCATCACTGGGTTTCCCATGATCAATTTAACAGGGACCAAAGCCAGCATTAAACCATACAAAACAGCATCGGTCCATAGGAAACTTCACACACTCTATCAATAGTAAAGCAACTAAGATTGCTAAATCATCTTATCAGACCTCATTCACTCCATGAATGGTGAGAATATTGGCCGTTTAGCTCGGCTGAATAAAATAAACTGAATGAAATCTGCCTTTTGGGTAGAAACAGAAAACAAACTCCACCTTAAATTCTTGGATATCATACAACCCAGACAAAAAACCGAGGATGGGCCATATATCAACTTGGACTCATCTGGTCAATGCAATGCAGCTCTCCTACAAATACAAAATTGAAGAAATGAAACACTTCCTATTCCAACTGGACATTTACTGACACCGCCGCGCATCCATGTCTGAAGCGAAAGGGAAACTGACCTCTCATAAACGTACTGTAAAAACTAAAAATGTAATTAGGCCCACGGCAAAATATCCCATGACAAGAGAATCCAACTCCATTATTCCTATACACCAAATGACAAGAAGGTAATCAAACTTTGCTACTACCCCTGGCCGAAGGAATTGTCCAGAGCCCTAAGGTTCAACCCATGCCATGTCCACAGTATTAAACATAAACTTAAGACGTCGAATAAATAATGATGATAATCTTACTCTTACCTGTGGAAGACTAGCAGATAGTTGCCTCGTAAGTGAATCCCGTTCCTTGACACATTCCTGATACTTGACCTCAGCCTCTGATAATCTTTCCTGCGTCTCTCTCAAACTGTCCATGAGCTTATCTCGCTCATCCAACATGGATACCATGAGCTGCTCAAAGTTTGCATCCTCACCACCAAACTGGGAATTACGCTGGGTGATCCCGTCCTCAGAGATGGTTGGCATTACATCGCACATCATATTCCACATTGTAGGCTACAGCCGTACACTGTAGCTTCTGAGAAAGGGTCAAGGCAAGGATCTTTGTCGTCAATCTATCCAGCACCAACCGGGGACTTTATTCTGGCTCGTCCTGGATGAAAATGATAAAAAGGCCGATTATTCAATAGTATTAAATCCCCGTATTTAGTCAATGATAGTAGTTAATGATTGTTCTTACATGTCCATTGTTATGAGATGACGGACGGTGAGACAGCGGAGGAAGTCTAGTATAGTCCAGTAGTTAGTTTCACATGTTGGCCAGGAGTGTGGGATAATAATAAGGGTGTGGGGGGAATGTGAACTGTAGACCCAGTACTCACTTAACTAAATAGTGGTGATGTCAAGGTTCAGGAGTCCTTTGGTCCGTCTCTGGTAGGGAGGCAGTATGAAGTCAGTGGGATCAAAGTCCCTCTCCCTCTTTTCTTTTGCCGAGGTTTTGAGTTGGGCGAGAGAGTGAGATCTCCTCCGCCTTTTTCAGGGCCCAACTCCCTCTGTCGGATCTGGGCAAGGGCTACCAGGACACCAGGAAAGGACTCCCTTGTCCTTCACTGGCCACAGAGAGCTCTCTAATACCCGCTGAACCACTTTCACCACTTTCACCTTACCCTGATACTATTCCGTCCTTCCAGCCAACACTTTCGTAGGAAAGACCTCTCACAAAACCCCACCATTCCAGGAGGAATCCAATCCTGACAGCCTTACGGTTCCCCCTCAAGATTAAACCAGTTTTTGGTTCCTTTCTAATTGGGATTTTCAACGGCTTTCCTTGGTATTCTTCTTCCTTCGGCATTCCTTTCTTCCACTAATTACTCATCGCAGTGGCTTCAGGTCGTTCGTACGTACACCACTTTGGAAGTCCACCAAGACACGTCCAGTTCATTTCATGCTCCTTAGGAACTCATTCTGGAGATCTTGGATCTAGATTTTTCTAGAGGCCGAGGGCATCAAAAATATGAGGGGGGGATCATCAGGTTTGTTAAGGGTTGGGAGTTGGGAGGCATTTTTGCCATTCGGATCATAAATGTCATTTAGAAGAGCTTCTACCTAAGCTAACTTTCCTGGGGAAATGTCATAATGCGTGGATTTCCGGCCAGCAAACGTCCCTTCGAGTACCCTGGGCCCTTCACTCATTTTCTCTCAAAAAACAAGGGAAGCTCGTTCTTCCGGGGTCTAGGTTTAATTAAATTAAACTCAAAACCTGATTCAAACTTTATTCAAAGAATTGAATTTAATTTGGCTGGAAAAGAGCAATTACTAGTTGTGGGCGAGGATAGAGATGGGGTTGAGACCATATACACGTCGTCCTTAAATGTTCATTGAATATAGTTTGATTCAATGTGTTTTCGGGTTCACTGTCAATTCGCAAATTTGCGCTAACAATTAACTACCAAATAATTTTTGCTTTTAATTAGTTTAGAACAAAGTTGAAGAGATTTAATCGTATAGAAGTGGATTTGATCTTTATTTCCAAATTCTGGAAATTAGGCTCAAGTTTATTGTCCGATTGATTTTGCGACTAATCTTTAGGTCTGGAAGTAGATACGACACGTGTAGTAGGAGACGCTTGTTGAAGAATGGAATCGATATAACGACGAAATAGATCAAATCCATGGTGACATTATTTCCATTGTTTTGTCCTTCTCTTCTTCCAAGGGCGTCTGATGCCGTCCATGTCAACTAGAGATGAAAGGGACTGAGAGTTCAAAGGTCCCCAAAGTTTAATATTTCGTTTGTTTTCGTTAGAGTCACCCCATGGGATCGTGCCTTGATTTGGTAACTACTGAACAAAAATCAGCGTCATTCCCATCCTGTGATTAAAGATTTCCTTGATTTTCTCTGGAAAGCATCTGGTGAATTAGATATGAAGGAAGAAGAGGCACTGCCGGAGAAAGTTCCCCTTGACTTGCTAGCTTTATTTTCTTTCTTCCTCCTCTGATGTTTTTCTGAAAGGGATGACGAGGATTGAGGTTAAGGGAAAGGAAAGCTCTAAGAAGTCGGACTTTTCTCATAATAAGTTGGACAAGGTTTATCAAGCACGAACGAACGAAGGAATGGAGGCTTCCATCTTCACTACCGTCTTGTCCCTTTTACTTCAAAATTTACCAACGGGATTTCCTTCCCTTCCATCAGGAACCTCATGACTTTTTAATTTGAATAGGAAGATTCAGGGTGTGGGAGAGTGGGTGGGTGCCATTATGTTTTTAGGCCCACTCAGCCACCACCATTTATTTCCAGTCATCCGAATACGGATTAAAATGAAAAGACTCAAAGAACCACTCAAGCACGTCGGAATATCAACGGGGAATCCAGAATAACTCTTCCCAAAAATTGAGTGAAACTTGAATCATTTGTTCCCTGGAAGACACATCCTCCAATGGTGACCTATAAAATCAAGGTGTATTCCATGACCTTATCCTGTCTTTAGTAGCATCAAATAATTCAGCTCACTCTGCTTTCAAATAACCAGATGCCATTTTATGGAGAAGCTAATTCACTTGGTAGGAATTTGTACCTTTGCTTTTATTTTATTAATTTGTTATGAAAAAACATTCGAATTTCACTAGTAGCTCTACGACCAGTGTGGATAGCCGCTCAAATCCAATAAATAACATATATAAATACATAAGGAAGTTTCCTTGCTTTGAAGAAAAGAAAGCAGCGATTCGACTCAAAGGTTCCGAGACCACGGCCTGAGGCTTACAAGCCAAAATTCTAAATTGTTAATAAACGTGGAGCTTGGAAGTTGGCCACACGTGGTTTTTTTTTTTCAGAAGCATTCCAGCTTGGATCTGGAAAGGACAACCAAAAGGTTCCACTAGGTTTTTCTCCCCTGGTCAAAGGGCAAAGAGGTATTCCATTTACCGCAGGTCAAACAATTGCAGTGAGCTTCCGTAGTGTTTAGCTAGAGTCTCTTAAAGCAAATAGAGAGGAATGTTACGGAAAAATACAAGTAGGATACACGTATCTTCTGCAATGGATGAGGAAGACATCATGGAGTCTTATGATCTCTTTGGAAAAAGTGAAAGTGTGAATAATGTGAATCCTTTTGGAATTGACATCTTGACAATGGTAACAAACGTCAACTTAAAATCGGATATATCAAAAGGAAGGAGGATTTAAGAAGCCGATACTATGACAGGATTTTCTTATGCAAACAGAATACTTAAAAAGAACCAAAGGAATGGCGACGACGACAACGATATACAAGATACACTTGAAAAACTGACACCTTAAATGTCTCTACCACCACCAACGCCTTGGTTACAAATGCCACAATACTTTCTCCACCACCACCACGAGGAAAAAGACACTCGCGATGGGATTCCAAGTGACCGGTGGTGGTGGTGATGAATTATTGGATTCGAATGAACCGTGTGCCACTACCGACATTCGTCATGCTACAATAAAGATTTTTAAGATTTTCTTTGGTGGAAACGCCACTACAGTAAAGCTGTATACAGGAGTTACTGCAATGGGCTCGATGTGGCCTGAGCGGTGTGGATGGTGGCATGCTTTTATAGTTACCACCTCCCCTCCTTCAACATACATACAATAAAGATTATGAATGAACAGGAGAAATCAAAAATCTTTATAATAAAAAAAAGTTTTTGTTTTACAGGAAGTCAAACAATGAGGCACCAATTTGAGTTTTTCGTCCAATTAAACAATAACCAAAAATTTATTATGGGAATAAATATCTTTGTCTCTCACAAAGTAAAGGTCATTGTCTCTAAACCCCAAATCAGGAGGGCTAGCTGGAAATCCGCACTCTGACAAGTTTTAGAATACTCGCGGTAAAATTCACATCCAAGAATAATACAGACCGGTGACCCTTTCTAAAGATAGGCATTTGAGCTCAACGGGTTGGGTAAAAAACTCCAAGTTAAAACAACTGTTGGTCTTCCATTTTTTTACTTCTTACTTCAATATAATACCTTGCCCTGTGCAGTCACCTTGTGACGACTTAAGAAAATTTACGTGTAGTTTGAACCAGGGCATTTACAGCTCAAAGAATCACGGGACCTCTATAAACTGGGAGTGTCTTCGAAATGTACCCGCCCTGGTTTGAGCTACAGATTTATTTCAGTTTTATCTAAGTTTAGCATCCGTTTCTCAGCCAATCTTAACTAAAAACTAAGAACCAATACAGGTAAGTTGGTAAAGTTACGCTCAGGATAATTCAATCATATTTATAATAAAGATAGAATAACTCGCCCACATCTTTTTGGATGAAGCGCTTCACTTCGCATCACTTCTGACCCAGCTCTTCATCAACTCAGCTTCCACATACTTACCGCAGCGGATCTACAGAAACTCCGGAAGTGCTTGGAAACCTTGAACTAAGACAACGCGGCTGCAACCTACAAGATCATAAAATCAAACAGGGTCCGGCTAATGTTGGACGCAATGGTAAGCCGCCATATTCAGTCAATTGATTCAAAATGTCATGATTTGTTGAGAAAATTTGAAAAAGAATTGTTTCGGCCGGGAAATAATTTATCCAGAAGCGTCTAAATCGTTTTTATGTTTTCAAAATAAATCTCATCATAATAGTAATCTAAGTTAAAACTTAAGTAAACTTATAATTATTACCGATTGGAAACCTAGTGAATTTATACCTATTTCTAGTTTTTGCAGTCATCACAATTGCCTCAGACGCGGGACAACGGAAAAGCCGAAATTACGGAATTCATAAATGAAGGATGGGATGCGGTAAGGGAACTTCGTAAGGTGAAGCAATATGCTGACGCACGGAAGCTAATAGCAGCATTGATCGAACTGGAAGAGGTGATCGAAAAATGTTGAGGTCAGAGTCTTGTCTACTGAGATGACCCACTCCTAAGTTACTTAATTTTTCCAACCCGTGGCCAAATTATTCGAATTATTAGTAAGCGTGCCATACCATCTACTTATCTTTATAATGTGCAAGTAAAATGGGTACAAATGACTAATTAGGTTTCCATTGTCATTCTGACGGCTTCCGAATTTTTTCTTCCTGTTTGTGTCCTTTTTCAAATCACGTTCACGCGAGGAAGGCATTTATTTTAATCCCGGATTTAATCAACACAAAAGCGGAAACCTAAACCGGAACTCCACCTTTGCATCCCACCTTGGTGGGAACTTAGCTTTCAACGAAACTTTACCCATTGGGGAAAGGGGTAGAAGAACCTTGGGTGGGATAATCAATATCATTACCAGTGAGTCCCAAATAAATCTCCTTCCATTAATCCGAGCTCCTTTTCAACTATTCGAGGACTTAGAAAATGAATACCCCAAGTTGACAGTTTTATTGGTGGTTGCACAAATTGCTGTCATGTGTGCGTTAGTGTTACTAATCAATCCCTTTCCCATTTGTTGACCATTTGAACCCAATTTAAATTAAATTTGGAGCAGTTTGTTAAAGTACCAGGAATGTGGATTGATCCAAAATACTTCCAAGTTTGAGCAGAAAAAGAGGAAGCGATTAGCCTGCATTTATTGGATGATGAGCAGTTCCTGCGGCTGTTAAGTTAAACATTCAAATGTCATTTAGGGCCGGGGTACTGTTTAAATAGTTAATTTTTAGTGATTAAGGGATAGTGTCCATGTGGCCATGCGGAGGTGTTGGGAGCGCAACACGTTGCCTTGCTGTCGCTCAAGCAACAATTCCAAAGAAGGTATTAAATTAAATCCCACTCCCCGGGTTTTCTCCAGCGTCTTCCCATCCAATTTCGGCTGATTGGCGTCGCGGTGGAGAAAGTTTTCGGGGTTATAAAAGCACTTTCCCCCTCACCCTCTCCCATACTTTCAGTCCAACTATTAGCACTGGAAGACTCTCATCCAACTCTCCTCAGAAGACAAGAAGACGCACCCTTGGTAGCTTCCAGGGAAAGCCATCCTTCCCACCTCATTAGAGACAAGAACGATTCTAATCTTCTACTGACCATACAAGAGGCAACAACAATCTACAACTCTAAACGAGGAAATTCGGCAGGGACAAGGGCAAAATTTCAATCTGAAAATCCTTTTATCAAATCATAAGAAACATGATGTCGTGTCAGTTGGTAAGTTTCACATAATTTACTGTATTTTAATACAACTTTTGGCAAAGTTTTTGAAAATTTCAAACCGCAACCGCAGCTATTCTAGACAATTATTTCTTGCCAACTATGACCTTTTACGATTTACAATGAATGACCTTCGCCACTTTTATTTAAAAATTATATTGCAATTCGGAACTCAGTGCTGAGTAGAGTTGGCTTTTTAAAATGCAAAGGCGGCGAGGGTCGTTCGATTTTGGTTTTTTGGAGCGTCAATCATCCCCAGATATTTTATCCGGAATGGGTTTTATATTTTGATGAAGGAAATATGAAAATAAAATGGAAGAGGAGTGGAGTTCTTTGTAGTCATCCCTGATTGGTTCGATCCTTCCCAAAATCATCAGAATTTGTTGCTTGACGTGGGTGTGGGGTGGCCAACATAATAATAGTTCAAGATAAATGGCAGAATTTTGAACCTTGGAACTCCTTGCACTCCCATCAATCATAGTAGTACCATAATTTGTGTTTGCCAAATTCTGATTTGCTTTCTCCTACTTTCCATCCTCAAATTACACTTTAAGGACAGTACAATTTCATCAAAAAGTTGCCAAATCATCCACCTCAATTTTTCTTCCAATAAAAAACATTTCCAGACCAACAGTTGCAGACAGGCATGGAAATTACTAGAATGTGTTTGAAATATGTCGCATATTGTCTCATGTCATCCGGAATGGGTTTCCAACTGGGTAGATAAGATTCTGGTGAGATAAGTCGCCAGAATTTCACCTGTCATCTGTTTTGGATTCGGATGCATATGAATCCAGAGAACCAAATTTCTAAAATAAAATTGGTGGATCCAATGGATGTGTCTCTCCAGCACTAGGACGCCTCTCCTAGTGCTGGAGAGGCGTAAAACTGTGGAGGCGATGAGGAAGGGATGAAAGTTGTGATTTCTGGAGAAAGTGGGGAATGCTGCTGGTGGGATACTTTTCCGTTCCGTTTCAGTGGGCAGGAGGCATTTCCAATTTGTTTCATGAACGTAAAAAGGCAAATAAAAAGGACTGGAAGAGAGTCCTTAGGTCACTTACAAGACTGAGACATGAGATTTAATTCCCTAAATGCCCTCCATTTCCCGTATCGCTTTCCCCCCTGCCCCATCATCCCCTAGCAGCAGCAGGTTAGCATCGTCCTCCTTGGATATAAATGAACGACATTTAAATTTAAATTCATAACAGATGAGGTCAATTCCCCAATTCCGACCTCGTCTTCCTTCGTTCTCATTAGGGCCCATACATATTGATGAAACGAGATGAGGGGAGGGCGAGGTAGGTTTCGTACCGGCTAAATTTCACCCCTCCCCCGTGGGTTGGGTCCTACTTTCCATCCAACCTCATTCTCTAGTTGTCTCAATTGAATTAGCCCGACTTGTGTCATTTATTATCAATTTCTAATTCCAGAGGCAAAAGCTTAAGGACTAACTCTCCAGAGGAAAGTTACTGGAAGCGAGTCATCTCCTCCAGTCCTCAGTCGTTTTTATTACCCACTTGTTAGAGTCACTTGAATTTCTGCCAGCGAAAAGGTAGGAGCGGTGAAAGCTCCTACTTTCACCGTGAAAGTTGACACTCAATCCTATGGGAATTGGGTAGGTTCTCATCCCCCGGCTGTCCTACCCTTCTGTGCGCCCGACCCCACCAGAGGATACCCACTACTGCCCATCTTAATTAACCCCCACGAACTTAATCTTAACGAGGTAAATGCATACACTGCCTACGCTTTCTCAATTGTTTTCAATATTCAAATCTCTAAAGGTGGAAGTAGCTTATCCGTCTTAGGAAGGTGGGATCACTTTCCTTAATTAATTAAGCCAGCTAGCTGATTCTAATAATCTTTTCCCCTCTATGAACCTATGGATAGTCTTTTAGCATCCTTGGGAATTTCGATATGTGTGGGTTTGGTAGCGCCAATCCTGGATAATGTACCAAAGTTCCTGGATACGGTCACTATTACCCCTATTGTTCTTTGATTAAAATTCTGGTTCTGAAAAGACGGGGGTGGTTGACCATTTCTTGTCTTTCTTTTGAGTCTCCAATCATTTCAAGTCCCTTCAAGTCATGATGATCGGAGAAAGTTTGTGGACTGGGCGTGGCGGACTGAACACCTAGTAGTGTGTGGGAGGCACAGTGATGATGAATAAGGTCATATACTTAAGGACCCCCCTCTGTTTGACGAAAGAATAACTTTAGAACCACCACCACCGACGTGTACATTTACTTCCGGAGGGGAAAGCTTGGCAAATGTCAGAGGATGAGGAAATACTTTGTGCGGTAGTTGACACAGCTTCTGTGGGTTTAAGGGGGTTGAGATTAGGATCAAAAGTTTTCCTAATTAAAGACTGGTGGTGGTAGTGGCCAGTGCGGGGTGTTTCCATTCTCGGAATAAAGTCCCAATTAACACACCTTGCACTTTTCTATTGTTTTTTACACTTTGAAAACCATCACCGACTAATACAAAAACAAGATTGAGCAATTCTTCCAAGTCTTGAAAATTGATAGTTTTTTATTGACGTCTACAGGCATTATCGACAAGGCGGGGGAGCCAGTTCTTGTTTTCCATACAGATGGGAATTGTGGTTCCTTTTGTGACGGGAAGAGAGAAAGGAACCACAAAAAGATCGCCCGAATCAGGAGTCGAACCTGATTCCCTCTGATATCCG